>JASCZW010004987.1:0-245431 GCA_034211315.2 Aedes japonicus
TTTATCATAAATTTCTTTGGTCGGAGTTACTCAAGATCAACAAATTAATGCTAGTCCTTAGTAAAATTTGCTTAGGAATCCATTGAAATTGCTTTCGTTCACCGCATAGCTCTGTGAACGAAATTATGAGTTGATTTTACCCCGATTACCCTAATATTCCCCTAAATTCATTGCATTCGCTCTTACCGTTAGCTGCTTAAGCACCTTAAAAGTATAAAGTAGGCAGTAGACGGCATTTTCCACGAATTCATTAGATGAAGTTTGAGGCGGCGCCATGTTTACTAATGATTATTTTTTTTTTTCTTGCTTTATTTCGGAAAACATTGGGGAGATCAGGGCAAATGTGCCATAGCTTCGGCCTGGCAAGTAACACGAAATGTTTAACTGTATGCATTTTTGCTTTAATGTGACAAATAATAATGTTGCCGTTTCGGTGATTGAAGACTATTTAGGATACTACTATAGAATTGAAACAGCGCAGAAGGTGGAGCCTATGAAACATAATTTAAGTTCGACAATGGTCATAAACAAAAAAATCTTGTGCTTCAGTAAAACAAAGCATTGTCGGTTTGCAAAAAGGTATTCATGGACTAGGTTTGAACCATACACTCTAAGCTTACAAGATTGGTCTTCTTACCACTCGACCATTTCAACATGTGAGATATGGAACAATTAGAATCCGCTTAAACCATATCATCGTTATTTAAACCAGCGCCCATGTGATAGAGGACATAGTTACTCTTTTTCACATAAGAGAATTCAGGAGTAGGAAAGTGAATCAAAGTAAATTAAATGGATTTGCTATACTTTGATGATCGGTCGATTACACTTCAGCTTTTGCTAATGCGTCATCATACAAGCAATTGTACCCGTGCAAATAATGTTCGATCGTACAAGGCAACTGCAATATTATTATTTTCATCATACCGGCATAATCGAATTAGGTTCCTAAATGTTTCAGCGGTAAACATGAGTGTGATATAAATAGATTGTGGATAGTCTTAAGTCTTATTTAAAAGTACAGACGGTCATTCGACGTCCAATACGACATGAACAAAACATACCTGACTAGTTGTGTTGGCATTTGACATTTCACGAATATGTTTGTTTCTCAAAATACGGAAGACTTGTGTTGCTACATTTGTACAACATAATATGCAAACACGCAAGACGCCAGATGTAAACAAACATGTCCTAACTCAAAACATCAAACAGATATATGACATAATAAGTGATTCTAGATTCGAATAGCATGAAACGTACATCTACATTACTAAACTAGTCAAATTGCACCTTTATAGATCTACAGTGTGTGTAGGAGCTCGTGGTCACTCCCATGATTAGGGATGTGAATCTCGGCAATGCTCATACATGATCGGCAAGATCCGCAGGAGCCTGGGCAACCATCCGGGTCACCATGGCAACAGCCCGCACCGAGCACGACATCACTCTGACACCGAATCACTCGTCAGCTTCTTTCACATTCTCCGACTATTACCGCGAACGGACGTTTCCGCATAAGGTGAGTAATCCCAGACGGTCTCCACCGCCGAATACCCAGGTTTCACATACCTGCTGAGAATAGTCCTGCAGCCATAGGTAATCCTTGCACTGATGGCGGGTTCTTATTACACATCACATCACACATCATATTAAACGAAATTTGACGCGCCGTTATCCGGGGACCGAATTTCATCAGGTCAACCGAACAAACTGCTTGCTTAACTGCACCTACGTATAAAAAGTGCAAATGGGATATTGCTACTGTTGACGTCCATTACAATTGTGAGGCTACATACAGGCCTTAATATTTGCAGATTCCTTTTCCTCACTAATGATAGCGTTGGTAACACCGTCATGCAATGCTGTCACAATTGCGGTTGGGAATTGTCAGCACTGCATAGTGGATGTGACTACAATAGCTCGTGCAACATCTTCATTTGGCGGCAGACTCCAGGAGAGGTAAGTTGTATTTTGTGAGCTCGGCAGCATGACACATGGAAAATATAACTCTTCGACGTATGTTTTTGGTGCCAATTGGGGTTCGAAGAGCCGTGCGGTAAACGAAACCAGCACCAACCGAACCGGATTGTCCAGAAAATTTTACATAAGAACTAGCCTTACTTTGTTGATCTTGGAGTCACACCGACCAAAGAAATTTCTGAATTAAAAAAAAAATGGTGGAATCAGGGTGAAATGTGCCATATCTTCACTCACAGGCTGTTGTGACTAACTCCAATCAAGTCTCCAGGAAATTTACATGGGACTAATCTTATTTTGTTGCTTTAAAAAAACACCGAACAAAAAAAATTCTGAAAAAAACGAAAATTTTAGGGGAATCAGGGTAACATCAGCCATATCTTCATTTGCAGAGCCGGATGAAACTAACTCCAATTGATTGGCCAGAAATTTTATATATGACTAGATCTCTATTTTGTTGCTGCAGAAACACACCGAACAAATAAATTTCTGAATCACACACAAAAATACAAAGGGAAATCAGGGTAAAATCAGCCATATCTTCATTCACAGAGCCGTGCGTTAAATGAAACCTTCTTCTAATCGACTCTCTCTGAAAATTCTTTACATGGGACTAACATCATTTTGTTGATCTTGAGTCACACCGAGCAAAGAAATGTCTGAACCACAAGCAAATAATAGGGGGGAACAAGGGTAAAATGAGGCTCATTTATTCCCAAGCAGTTCTTTGCGGCCAAATGAGACGTACGTCCATTCGATTTCTTGCAAAAGTTTTCCTTCAAGTAAAGGGTACCATTTACAGAAATCGTTCCACTCCGAGCTGAGATATAGAATTCGTTCCTGCATTTCGCGCACTTTTTTTCCACTGTGCAAATGGGTTAGACTTAACCCTTCTTATAGAGATACATATCAGAATTGTAAAATAGTTCATTTTATAAGCTGAGAAAATATGGCATTTAGAATATCCTTTGGAACTTCCTGGAAACGGTATTCTTCTTCGATGTGATTAAAATATTTTTCAATAATAGTGTCTGAATGACCTGTTTATATTAGTGTAACATAAAAAGGCAAATAGTGAAATTCAGGAAGTGTCTTTTTATTATTATTATTTTTTATTATTCAATTTAATCTTGCATGGATGATTCTACGGGGGCCGTCGTGCCTCCCAAATATGTTTTTAGGGCGCGCTGTTACCAGCCGTCTTCTGCCTCTCCTTGGCTGTTGTACTTTCGGCAGAAACTGGAAAGCCCTTGACTTTTTGGGCATTAAACGAAATTCTGACGTGGGCTGCAAAATGGCGGGAGTCGACAACTCGTGATGGAGCGTGCGTCCCCCGCAACATAGCTCTGGTCCTCACAAGTTCCTACCTCATGCTTCCACGGGTCAACAGATGACAAAGACCGCCAGCTAAGGGTTGCGTACTTAGCTGGTAATTGAGCCCGGGCACTGTTGTCCTTCTGACTTCAGCTAGATTGAGGAGGTGCGTGCCGAGCATCTGTCCACCAAGGAGGTGCGGCTTCAAACAGCGGCTGAGTAAGAACGCTGTATCTCGTCAGGGGCTATACCTTAGGAGGCAGTCCCACCAACGCAGTGTAGCCAGCGCGGTAAGATAGCATGCTGAAGTCTTACCCTACCACGAAAAATGTAAGTATTCCATATTCTGTGAGCATTTTCCTCATTTATTGCCCATAACTATTTTATGAGGAACAGTAGAAATTGCAATATCCCAGTACATCTACTAGTGCAAATAAAAACAAAAATAAATGTGTTAATTGAATCTAGAGTTCAGTATAGCACGTGAAATTTTCATTTTGTCTTAACTTTTTATAAATCATTTATGCTAAAAATGTCTACTGTTCCTTTAACAACTATATAACGGGGATTCCCTGGGGGTCAGCCTAAGGCAGTCGAAGGATTTTGTTGACTGGACAAGGGGTTCGTGGAGACGCCAGTCCTTCGTCAGTCGCGAAGGTTCTCACTGAGATCGGCTGACCCTGCTACATGAAGCCATCACGTAGGCTATTCTCTCAGAACAACCTGCTGAGAATAGTCACTGCAGCCATAGGTAATCCTTGCACTGATGGCGGGTTCTTATTACACATCACATCACACATCATATTAAACGAAATTTGACGCGTCGTTATCCGGGGACCGAATTTCATCAGGTCAACCGAAACAAACTGCTTGTAACTGCACCTCACGTATAAAAGTGCAAATGATATTGCTAGTGACGTAGGTTACAATGCCGAGTACTACGTCTACATCCCATCTCTCGAGATGTGGGAGACAGATGGTGTGGTTCTCTGCAGCGAGCCTGACGTGTGAAGACGTTATGGGAGGCATGGGGCGACTTCTCGATTCTGTTTCGTCTACCATTGAAATTTTAGAATGTAAACAATTGCATGCAGCATCAATGGTAGATGGAAGAAAGACTTATTCACCGTCGGACTCGTTTCAAGTGACCTTCGCCGGATCAATTCTCCCAAAATTTATTGAAATTGATAATGTTTTTTTCCAGTGCGCCTTTTTGTACCAAGGGTATTTAATTGCACCAAGTGCAAACAGTTGGGCCATACGGCTACTTTTTGCGACAACAAGCCCTGTTGTGGATAAATGCAGCCAAATGGCATCTAGAGGATGCTTGCTAACAGGAAGCAACAAAGTGTGCTTACTGTGGCAAAGAGCCTCTCCACGAAAGATCATAATCAATGGAGGAACCATAGACTAACTCTAAGACCAGTAGGTCCTGAACAAATACGTTTTTTTTCTTGGCTCAGTCAGTACTAGCACATCGGTCCCAAACTTGGTCCCAAGCTTAATAATGCGCCCCTAATAATGAACTCACACGAACACACTCCCAAATATTCTGTCAAAATAACACAGCAAATCAAAACAAAGGCGCAAATATGTACAGCAAGGTGCTGGCTTCAAGGTGTACTTCGGACCAAGGGGCTCTACAACAGTGAACCAATTTCAAATCGCTAGTTGCATATTGATTGTTGGAGGAACTGCGATAAGAGACGCGTAGGACACTAGGAGAGTTATAGCATGGAAGACTAATATCGGATGACATATAGTTAATATATATTATGTATTATGTGTTTTGAAAAGTATCTACACAGAAAATTTCATCGTAATAGCCTTTTATATTATGTTATGTACACGGAGAAAAAACAGTCCCGTTTGAAACAACAACTGAAACAACTTGTTTGTTGACATCAAAAACTAAAAAACTAGTTATATCTTAAATCAGTTTTGGGGATTAAGACCAACGATATAGTTTTGAAATAGCCAGGCAGGTTGATTGTTTCTACCTAGAGATATTAAAGTTGTTTTAAACTAATATTTTTGTTATTTTCCACCTTGAAAGAAGTTTATTTTTACCAAAAAACCGGTTGCCTTAACTCAGCGAAACAAATTGAGATTGATTCAACTAAAGCTAATGGCTGAAAGGCCAGAACTTCCTACTCCTCCTGAAATCGTTCCAGTAAGGTAATCATTAAGCTTATAAATAATACACCTCTTTCCCTTTCAGTTCTATTATGAAGATGAAGCCCCTAACACAAACACCCGGATCATCGACATCTTGATACATACAGTTGCTCGCCCTACCAGGATGAAAAGAGCTTCTTTTTGGATGTTGGCTGCGGATCGGGACTTTCCGGAAGTGTACTGGAAGATCACGCTCGGATTGGAATTGACAATTGCGGGGTACGTGAAATAGAAGCGTTCGAATAATTAAAAATGTTTAAATAAGCAAAATTTTACAAAAACTTAAAAAAAAAAACAAAAAATAGTAAAAAGGCTCGGATTAACCTTTGTAGATTTCACTAAGAGAAGTCTTTTAATGTGAATGTGTACTTTTTTAATGTTTGTTAGCATTTTATTCAAATAAATATTTTTGAAATTTCAGAAAAAATGGTGATTGTAAACGGAAATGTATGTTGATTCAACTGTTTTTGTTTCTTTGTTTCAAACAGAAAATCAGTTTAAATCATGCTAAAATTGGTTTGAAGCAAACCATAAGGGCATCTTCAGCGGCGGACTATTGTTAAACCAACTTTATACTTGATTTGCATCAGCGAAACTTGAATCGGGAACTAGCTAAAATAGACCAACTTTGCGTTTCCCGCACCGCTGTTGTTTAACCCGCCGATAACTGTCATCATGTGAATCATTCAACATCAGAGATCAGAAGTTTTTTTTTCAGAGATCGCAGATTTTTCTCAAACATTTTGCTATTGATTGCTTTGACCAAATAATTTTCAATGCCAGTAGAGCGCCGTTAGCTCGAATACAAGTTCTTTCGTTTGGCTGAAAGTGAGTGTGAATGCATGCATTTCATTAAAACCATATTAGATAATGCTGATTTGTTGTTTGGCAGCGGATAAACAAATGTCGAAACGGTGTAATCCACGTGCCTGTCGAGCTTCCCGATTGTAAATGGGTGGCTTAAGCGCCACTCCTAAAAGGAGACCACCCACCAGATTGCAGGTTTGCCCGGCCTGAGACCATTCAGGGGAATGGGGTCAAGTTTCCCGTACTCGGGAAGGAAGCTGACTGGCGGCGTTTAAATTGACCGCTGTACTTCTCGGTAGAGGCGGAAGGCCGACAATACCAACAACGTCTCAACTAGAAATTAGGACACCTCGTTAGAGCCAACAGTTACGAGAGGGAGAGGGGGTTTATCATCATAGGCGAGCTAGACTGTCCAAACGAAGCGAACTGCTTCCGATTCGAGAGGGACACAGGTCGATTTAGGGCCGACTTACCCAGTACAAAAACCACAAAATAACTACACGAACGCGAACTACAGGAAAACCCCTCACAAGACTCTAACTATTATACCATGACACAATCTACAGATACTTTCAGGACATGCTATAAAGCTCACAAACGATAAAGCTTTCTTTTCACTATCGACAACATGGATGGTTTATTTCGGACGTCCTCTTTCTTTACATCTTTCCCTGACTATTTCCTTTCCCTTTCCTTACTCTCCTCCCCTTTCTATTTAGCTTTTTCTTCTCCGGTCTTCTTTTGTTATGGTTCTGGTGTTTCGACGTTTAGCGGATCAATTCATTGTTTTCCTTCGGTGAGACTTCATTGGCAATTTGTGCCATTTGTCTCGTGCGCACGGACATATACCACAATAAACATGCTTTCTTGGTACTTACGGTCACTACCTAGGGTTTACGTGTGGGTGGGTGGGGAACCAGACGGTGATACCGAAGCTGCTATGCACTACTTCGGTACCGAAACGATCGCTGGTGCGAACTCGGGGTTGCTGAATGGGTTCCTCCACCGGAAACGTGGACTTGTGCGGGAACGTGGCACTTACGTTCAGCGTCCTCCGAACAAATGTTGCTCTATGACGCGGTATGATGAATGGCTTGCCTGTCCAGGGAGCGTTGATGTCGCTCGCGTCCCTCTTCCGGCCACGCGTGCCCCGGGAATCCTTCGAAGTCGCAGAGTGGGGTCAAGAGCGATCTCTGATTGGAGTTGGTGTATCGGCACTGCCTTTCGCAGCCACGAATCCTGCCAAAACACATCGTAACGCACACGTTTCACATATACATAATTTATTACACAGAAATCTTTCCTCACCTCAAATCTTCGTACAACACTTAACAACTTAAACAACGTTTTTCCGCCTAATGATTATTTTCCTACAACCACAATAGCTAAAGGAAAGGAATTCTCTAGTCAGAGCACAAGTTTGAAATTGCCATGTAGTTTAAATACCTTATAACACACACCAAGACGCGTAAAAATAACTGACCACTCTTGCCTCTTCCACAATTCGAATCGAAGTGGACGATCAAAGCTAAGGAATGTCCTCAGATACCCACTGTTTTGTGACCATTGGCTCTGAGATCGCGAATTAGGACGAAGTACAAATTCGCGATCACCGCATTGTTATAATTTCTACCCGAAACATTAATTTGCATTACGGCCTCTCTTTCGAACGGCCGAACTAAACGCCCCGTAAGTTTTAGGCAAACCCGAACTGGAAGGGTCAATGTAACCAGAATGAGGGTCAGTGCCTCGAGTGGCCATCGCAATTTTGTGCGTCTCCACGCTTTGGTACATTGGCTATATCTTCGCTTGTACGCAAGAACAGACATGTGGTATGCATTCATGGCAATGTATGCCAACTTCTATCCATGAAACGAGTGACTTTAGACGGTGAACAAATTTCGAACAAAATGTTAAAAATAAATATCAGCAAGCGGATTGCCTGCTTTCAGAGTTTGAGCCTTTGAAATAGCTGTTTTAATTTAAACTACAAGCGTGCTTGTTACAACGGAAAGGGTCACGTCCTGGAAGACGCCCCAACATCGACCGTGATTTTCGTTCCGATCAACAGAAGCTGTTCAGGACTACTATAGCGGCACGTCAACATACGACGAAAAGAACCTTTTGCGTTTCCGCAAGCCAAGGGAGGTGTTCCTGGGCATTCTGCGACAACTAGAGTCAACTAGAGGCTTCTCCAAAATTTATCTGTATGAGTTTTTTGCAAGTGCTTATCATGGCCAATCTATCAATAAACCGATTGTTTACTTTGAAGACTTCATTACTTTTCATTTCCGAGCCATAGAAATACTATATTCGGAATCGCTGAACCTCCGCATTTCGATCTAGTCATCGTTTTCCGGAAAATGCAGTGGCTGAGACATGCATTCGGTATTTAGGAAAGGCAACGGGAAGGCAATTCACTAGCAAAGGGAGCAACATGAGGTAATTTTCAGCATCCGAGTCGAGCACTAACTTTTTACCAACTTTCTGTCCCCCGCCAGCATCACACGCAGCAAACACGGCTACTTATTGGTATTACCAAATAGCGTGTAGTGTTTTGGAACAGTATTTTTCCTGTTCCATATTGCTGCAAGAATAGAACAAAACATATACCAGATTTAAATTGATGCAAAATAGATCCAGTATAGAACCAAATTTACACCACCGGTGCAGCGATGTTTCCTGTGTTTGGTCTTAAAAAATAAATCAAATCCACGATTTGGATCGCCGTTCAAGTTGCCCTAAGCGTTGGTAGAATCAACCAAAAAATCTGTTTGTTTTCGAACCATAATGTAAAAAATGTTAGTTTGCTTTAACCACGCGGAGAAAAAAGTATGGTATAAACAACAATAGTTTGGGTGGAATCAACCAAATTTTAAGATTAAAAAATGCACACGCACATTACTGGTTTTCTTTGACAAACGGGGTGGGTTTCAACCTTAATTTAACCAACATTTGTTTGAAATAATCATGATATTGGTTGTTCGATTTTGACAGCTTATAAATTTTAGGTAAATTCAAACAACACTCAACGCTTGTTCCAACCAAAATTGAGAGACAAAGAAACAAATTCGTTGTTTGAAATAAACGTCAAATCTGGTAATTGAAACCAGCGGTATTGTTTTAAATAACCAAACAATTGGTTAAAATCAATTAAAAAATAATACTACAGCTCCCGTATTTTTCGCTCTATTTATTTATTTTCCATTAAATTTATGTACTTATTAAATTTATATTACTTATTTCACTCCGGACTCACGAAATGTTCCCGCACGAACAGTGGATAAGAATTTTACTGACATCAGATGAGGGAAACTAATCATCTAGTTTGTTCATAATCATATTTAAGGTTGGTTTTTACCCAACCATAAACTATGGCCATTTTTACCAAAAAAATCGGGTTAATTTAACCTAAGATCACAGTTTCAATCAGCAAAACTGAATTGTGTCTAGTAATTTAATTTTTGGTTAAAACTAACATTTTTGAGGTTGAAAATAAGCAGACTTGTAGTTCCAATCAACTAACATTAAATTTGCAACAATGTTATTATCTGAGTAAAAATCACTTGAAAAAGAGGTTTGCTTCAACTACAATCGCAAGTTTGAAGCAAACAAATATCAACTTTAACTCAAACAGAACCAGAGTTTGCATTTCAACCATAGTTTTGGTTGTTTCAAACGAGACTCATTTCTCTCCGTGCACCATAGGTAGTCAAACCAAACGAATATGATGTTTGTCCTCAATTCAACCTGAAATTCTGGTTTAATAAAAGTAGAATATGTTTGCGTTTACCAACCTTTTTTCTTAGTAGTATGAGCAAAGCATTAGTTTTGGATGTTTGTTTTCTCTGTGTAATGAGCCTACACAGAGACGGATTTGATTGTCAATTTTACCATTATTGGGGGTTAGGATGACTATTGCAGTATAGTGATATTAAACCGACTATGATCATGGTCAAAACGAACATTAAAAATAGTTGATCAAACATTTGCCATAATGTCGGAATAGTCCTTGTTACCATGATCATAGTCAAAAATGCCATGAACGTGGTGAATTCCACCATTTTCATGGTTATTGTAACCATTATGTGCAATAGTCATCCTGACCATGATATGATTGCAATTAATTGTCAGTATAACGGTAGAATTTTTTCAGCTGGGCAAGGTATAAAAAATTTGACTTTTACTGTGAGCCATGTTTTCAAGCGTCCTGTGAGAGAGAGCGAGACAACATCAAAACCCGGCTCACAGTAAAAGTAAAAAAAGACAAACTAGAGTCCCTAATATACACTGAGGCAAAAGAACTTAAGAATTTCATAAGACATCACTTATGAAACATGATGATTTTAATTTCATAAGCCACTTATGAATTTCTTAACCTTCAGTTCTGCTTTTCATACGCGCGACTTATGATTTCCAGAGCGTCGTCTAAAATCAGTTTGGCAAAATGGCGAACCTTGTAAGCTTTGTATTAAACGAACAGCAGCTAATCGCAGATTCGAATAGGGAGTTACCGGTTGTGTGCATCTGTTTACGCAAGCAGTCGACTTGCTAACGCTGAATGAAAGTTCTTTTCGTGCACGTTTGACTTGAACCAAATTTGAGGCTGGGTTGTGGATTGGCAGCAAAGAAATGCAAGTATCTCTCATTTATTTTTTATTGCTTCACGCCTCTATATGCTATTTTAATTGATTTCCTTCAGAGCACCTCCAAAATTGCATGCTGCGTAAAGACAGAGTCTAGATTCTACTGGGCGTAACCAGGCTCTAGAAGAAACAGCACGAATAATCGGAAATCTAGTCAATGTAAGTTTTTCTTTTTTTCTTTTTCCCTAAAAACCTGTTTTATTATAACTCGATCTCCATTCGTTTAATCATGAAATTCAAGCAGGCCATCCTTCCACCAAAGATGCCGGCAGGAGCCAAATAAACAACCCAGTGAACCAAAAGAATAAACCGAATGTGAACGGAATGAATGAATGAATAAATTCTGTAGATCCGATTTTCATTTAATACAAAAAAAAAATTAAAGAGTACCAAATGATTTATTATTTTACCAACAAGGACATCTTAATCTATCAAACTTAGTCCATTATTTAAAAGGTGAATAAAATGGGAAAAACATTTATATTTGAACTGTGAAATTCGTATATCGTGCCTATGAAATTCATAACAAGTTAACAATGAAATGCATAACTAAGCATTATGATTTTGCCTAGTAAATGCTTATATTATTCATAACACCTGGAATATGGTTTTCATAAGACAACTAATAATAATCTTAACTGAAAACATTTTTAATTTCCCCTTCCCAGTCGTAGGTTAAACTTATGATTTTCATAACAGAATCTTTTGTCGCAAATTCATAAGCGATTCTTATAGATTTCTTAAGTTTTTTTGCCTCAGTGTAGAGTCACGCAAAGAGTGAAACCAAATCTACCTATCGGAGCTACCTATCGAGCATCCCATCTAGGGACTCTAATGCCTGGGACAGACATACAACCACAGAGAACAGACATCCAAGTCGAATTAAAAAACTGTGTAAGAAATTTAATGGCCTTTTCATAATCGTAATGAACTGGCAATAGCGTGGCGGCGCTGGCATCGCCACCCATTGACCAGCTTGAAATCTTATTCATCAACTAAATTTTTTTGGCAGTTCAGTTCTTTCACCGCACGGTCAACGAATCTTACCCATGTTCGATTAAAAATCGCAAGTCGCCACAGCCCGAGAGATGGCAATAGTGTTTGAACGTATTTTAATTTGAATCCTTACACAAGTTTTTTTGAGAAATATATTCTAGTTTGGATGTCTGTTCTCTGTGTTATAGTGTACATGGATTAACTTGTCTTAGCGAAAATCAAATGAGTGTTTTTAATACGTTTCATGTGAAAAGGTGCATGGATTTTAATTTTTAATTAAAAAGTTTAGTATAGGATTTTTGTACTTTTCATGTAATAAAAGGAAATGTGTGGATAAAAGGGGTTTTATTTGTACTATCATAAAAACTTCATCACTTTTTGAAGCTATCGCGTTCAGCAGCTCTTCTGCGGGAATGGCAAAAATGCTCGGCAGATCTGAAATATTCACAATAAACACCGTTAAAGGTCGGTATCGTGCTCGAAAGAAATTTCTTTTTCCATGCCAAGCCCATGTTAAATTCCGTATACTGGAACGGAAAAGTGATGAATAAAAAAGAAATCTCTGCAGCAGTATCCACCTCAAAAGAACAAAAAAAATTGGATTTTGTATGGTTTCCGAGCTGTCACTTTGACTTTCGGAAAAATATTCCGCTCGATTATTCCGTAAGTGAAGGTGACATTTCGTTCCATGCCGATCTATTGTCAAAATTCCGCTTGGTAAAATTGAACAAAATTCCGTAGCCTCTTTACTTTTTAGGTCGATACTGGCCTTAACCTGGCAAAGAAGAACATCTATAGTAATTTATTACCTTCAAAAAATTCAGTGACTTCCGCTGGCAAACCAAGTACCTACACACAATAAAGGAATATTGATTTATTAAAAGTTTTGCACTTTACTTCTAAAAAGTGGTTGTTTTTCTTTAAATTGAAAATAAAATTATCTATTTCAAAAATTATGTTTTTGATTTGAAAGTGTTTTTTTCAGTTCAGTGTGTAAATTTAAAAGTGTGTTATTTTTTCATGAAAATTGTAGAACTGTCAAATCCACCAACAAAAAGCAAGTCGTCGTCCTCGTAGTCTTCATCGTTTGAAATTTTTCTCCCGATCACATTGTTACACAGCAAACAAGTGGAGGAAAGTTTGAACTGGATTAAGGCAGTAGAGTATTTCAATGACGATGCTTTCCTTAGGGCGGATAATAGCAACAATCTCTGTCTGAAGAATGGGTACGGTACTACATGAATGGTAATCGTTTAGTTGAATTAATCATCCCAATTTTTTATTTGCAGCACTATCATCAAGCAAAGACAAACGGCAGCAGATGTCGTGCAGGTGCATTTTGGTGACAATGTCCGACATGGATCTTCCGTGATAGAAAACATCACGAAAATTCATTTTGCAATAACATTATTTGCTCCAATTTCAAACAATGCCACAGTTTCCATTAGAAAATTCTGCAATTTATCTGAAAATAAATCCTTTTATTTTAAAACTTTTTTTTTTATTTCAATCCGAGAAGCACATTTTTATTTTAATTGCACAACAATTTCTGGACGAAAGTTCATTTTTGAAATCAAAATAATTTGGTTTGGTTTTCAACGATGCCACGGTTTAGATTTGACAGTTCTACAGTTTATTCTGAAAATTTCAACTTTAAAATGTACAGAGCAGGAAATTTTGAATTGATGGTTTTAAAATTTTTGTTTTGAATGCGAATCGTTTTCTACGAAAAAGAACCAATGCAACTTTTCAATTTTGGCAATGGTTTTTTTAATTTTAAAAATCATTATTTTTTGTGTGTAAACCACCACACGGTGAACTTCACTTTTCTTCGCCATTTTGCAGGTTTTTTCTTCTTCTAGAACGATAGCTCATTGTTTTTCGCGTACGGTTTTTTATTTCGTTTAAGGTGCGAAGATGGATAGAATTGGGCAAAGTGAAAACACAATTGAATGACATTTCTCGCTCCTTTGAAAATTATGTGCCGACCATATAAGTCTCATTGGAAACGAACTTGTGTATAAAGTGACCGCCCGCATAATCACAAACCATTCCTGGACCATTTTCCTTATTGTTTACCGTTTACGTTATTGTTACGACATTTACCCTTATAGTTTTCAACTGTAAACTAACAATCTCCTATATAGTTTCAAAAATATGTCAGATGGTAAAAGACCAAATAAAAATATGCTGAAAAGGTGGTTAAGTTAGGTTACCATAATAAATGGAAATTTTCACGAACAAAATTTTTGCTGTACTATATGCCAAAATGTTGGTATATAATCCAGACCGAGTGCAAACAATGAAAAACCTTTCTTGACAATATGACAAACATTAACAATAAGTGTTAATGTAGAGGTTGTAATGGTGAAAATGAGATTAAACTATTCGATAACAATAACATAAAATGAGAGGATATATCTTACATTCGAAATATAGTTTTGACTATCTATGCAAATTGTTTTTCATTATGCGGGTGGTGTTAAAAATTATGTGCGGCAAATGAAAATCATACTGGCTCACATGATTTCAATTCGAAGCAAAAATTCACCGATTTTAATAATGAAAATTATTGATTTATTTTCAGTGTTTGTGCACTTTTCGCGATTATGGGTATTCTTCACCCATATTCGAGTAAACTGATCTTAGCGTGTACGCTCATTCTTGTTGTGTCGGTACTACAGGAAGATCGACATCGATTCCGATGCCTGTTGTCTTCTGTGGTGTGACTAACTGTGTTGGCCGATAGTTTTCTCTAAAATATGTTATTGTTGTTAGAAAAAATACGTTCTCTGTGCCAGTTTGTGTTATAAATTTAATTCTAAAATAATTTTCGGTGTGCCCACTATTCAGTGAAATACTAACCCTTGACTAACTGTCGATCCAGTAGTATTGACTGATCCCAAAATTTTATCCATCTGACAAAACGATGCAAGCACCACATCATGAGGTAAGTTTAGTAGGTACATAGTTGCCGAGTAAGGATCATACAACTTACGAGAAATTGTTTGATGGTTACAAAATATTAATAGGTAACAAGTATTATATTACTTCTATCGGCAGCTTGATCAATTTAGTCATAAATAAATGCTCTAAATGTCTCTTGTTTTTACAGACTTTTATGCTTAACTGGGAGATATTTGATCTCAACAGGAAACTTAAAACATTTGCAAATGTTTACTCCGTAGTTGATACCTGGACTGTTGATTGCCTAAATCAGTTAATAACAACCGTTGATGCCATTATTACCAAGTCGTCGATCAAAGCTGTGCATTGGGACAAGAAAGACGAAAAAATCTTCAATGGATACTCCTTTCATCATAGTATTAATTGTAAGCAATGTGGTCACGCGGTCAAAATAGCAAAACCGAGTTTGACAAAGCACCTTAATTTATGTAAATCCACTACGGAGAAATCTCATTCAGCACAAGAATTCATTAAAGAGGTTTTAGAAATTGCATTGCGTGTACCAAAAAAAAGCAAACAAGGAAAGGAGACAAATGCTTCAAAACAAGGAACGTCCTCACAATCTACTTCGAAGGTTACCCCCAAGCTAAACCATGCGAAGCCAGTTGTTGAACAGAAAAAACAAATCGAACAGAATGTCAAGTAGTATTTTCTAATGAAGACAAAAAACTGTGGATATATTTATGTATATATATTTCTTTTCCAGAGCAAAAAAATCAGTACCAAATCAACCTCCGAGCACAAATCGCCCAAACGAAGAAAACGGTATAAAACAAAGTACATCTTCTACACCGTCAAACTCAACGATTTCGTCGGAGCCAACTGGTGAAAACCCAGCTGGAAAATCTACTTCGAAGGTTACCCCCAAGGAAAACCATGCGAAGCCAGTTGTCGACCAGGAAAAACAAATCGAGCAGAATGTCAAGTAGTATTTTCTAATGAAGACAAAAAAAAACTGAGGATATATTTGTGTATATATATTTCTTTTCCAGAGCAAAAAAATCAGTACCAAATCCACCTCCGAGCACAAATCGCCCAAACGAAGAAAACGGTATACAACAAAGTACATCGTCTACGCCGTCAAACTCAACGATTTCGTCGGAGACAACTGGTGAAAACCCAGCTGGAAAATCTACTTCGAAGGTTACCTCCAAGCAAAACCATGCAAAGCCAGTTGTCGAACAGGAAAAACAAATCGAGCAGAATGTCAAGTAGTATTTTCTAATAAAGACACTGATGATATATTTATGTATATATATTTCTTTTCCAGAGCAAAAAAATCAGTACCAAATCCACCTCCGAGCACAAATCGCCCAAACGAAGAAAACGGTATAAAACAAAGTACATCTTCTACACCGTCAAACTCAACGATTTCTTCGGAGCCAACTGGTGAAAACCCAGCTGGAAAACCAAAACAGAAAAATGAGCAAAATTCCACTGCTTCTTCTAAAAAGCAACCGATTCGTGACGGACCGAAACGCAAAGTTCACAGACCGAATCGAACAATCGATTTAGAATATGTAACCAAAGGCAGTATCCCTATCTCAAAAGTTGAGTTAACGAGGAAGACGAAAAAGTTTCTAGCAAACATAAAAAGTTTTGTGACCACGATTGACGATGACCGCCGCAAGGATCTGAGCAGCTCTCCTGCTCATGACAATATCGTAAAAACGTTGGAAGAGTTGTTAAAAAGTTCTTACCCTAAAGCACAAGCTTATCTATTTGGTTCTCGTATCACGGGACTTGGTAAGGAAAGTAGCGATTTAGATATTTATCTGGACTTAGATGTCAACTACGATGGAAGCCTAAACTATTCCAAGGATAAATTAAAGAACTGCGTTCTCATGACCGAACAATGCCTTAAAGCTTCCGACCAATGGAGTAAACTCGATCCAGTAACTTCTGCAAGAACGCCGATTTTACGGGCCTGGAATACGGAGGAAAAAATCGATTGCGACATATCATTTACAAATGGACTGTCTCACTGCAACACTCAACTGATTGAGTATCTTTTCGATCTCCAACCTGTGGGTAGGTATCTAACGCAGCTTTCGTTTATTCTTTTTTTAATAATTTAAACGTTGTTTTCCAGTTTATTATGTGGCCCTATATGCGAAAATGTGGGCTACTAATTTTAGTATGGATGGTTTGAATACCTACACCTTGGTACTTCTCACTATATTCTATTTTCAAAAGCACAAACTACTTCCAAGCATTCATAGTCTGCAAAAGAGCTGCGAGAATCCCATGTTCATTACTCGTAAGTATTTGTTAACTACTCACACAAAAACAAAATTGAAAACTTCTTTCCAGATTGGCAAGCCAATTTTGAGAGAAAAACTCTGGGACAACTTGGCATTCATCGAATACCGAAAACTGAAACAGAAGATCACATTTCAAATTTCTTCCACTTCTATGGTTCGAAGTTTTGTTTCGATACTCGCGTGGTTTGTCCGTTCCTGGGTTGGCCTCCACAGAAAGAAGACTTTGACCTTGATCCATTCGACTGTTACATCCCGCAGGAGATGGAGAATTTGCGAAACTACTACGATAACCTCGACATAAAACTAGCTCACCCCGTTAATGACCTGCTTTCACACACGAAACCTATGGTCGTTCAAGATCCGTTCGAGTTGAACCACAATGTTGCTAAAGGACTCAGGCCAGATGACGTTGGCAAGTTTAGGAAAATGTGTTCCCTAACGGCTGCATTGTTGAAAGAAATTTCTAAGAATTAACTTGCGCGCGGGCTACACGTGCTCTTAACCTTTCTCATCACTCTTGAATGAATAACATGTTGTTTGCGCTGACTTACTAGTTTATTTAAATATTATCAGTGTTTTACATAAAAAGGTTTTTTTTTGTTCATCATTAGAGAAATTCAGAAACCTACCTTTTAAAACAATTTTATTTTCATCGGTGTTCATAGTTGGTATCCAATTCTCTACTCGTGAGTTTTGATTATTCACAAAAAAAACCCATAAAGGTTTGGATAAATTTCGTAGATCGATCGCAGTAAGCTTCGGTTTGAAGAAGATGTCTTTTCTATTTGCTGCTGCTAAATTTCTCACATTGTCAATAAAAATTCAGTTTAAAACAAATTAATAGTTCAATCCTGTTTGAAAATCTTTTAGCACTCCAGTATCGCGATAACTTCCTTTAAATTTCTCTGGTTCGTGTTTGTGATCTGCAGCAAAAGTGCGGTAAAAATCGCGTAGTGAAAGTTATCACCGTGAGCGAGAGAGAGCAGGATGATTTGTGAAAATTAGTCAAAAAGTATACCCAGGTAACCTATAAGCAGTTTCAAAGCGTCTTTACTTCAGCCTATCAAGCAACAATTCAGTCGCCCTAAATGCAACATAAATGCTACTTACGGCTGCTTTACTGCAATGCTATGATAATGCTTCATTAATGCTATATTACATTCGGAATGCTTATTACAGGCTACAAGCATTTAAATAGCATTTGAAATGCAACTTTACAACAGATGGCATTCAAGATGCTGATATAAAGACTGTATTCGATGAAATTTGAACACACGCAATTGTTCGTAACTTTTTAGCGTGTGTGTAAAAATTATTGAAATTGCAACTGAATGTATTTCATTGTGTTGTGTCAATTGTGTAATGAGCTTCATTAAAAACCGGTCGAGTGATTTCAGTGATGGCTTCGAATGAATAAATAGTGCGCCAACAAATTTTGGGCACTCACTTCGAAAACCCAAACGCTTCTCATCGATGGATCGGAAAACAGCTCGGAATCGCACAACCAAGCGGAAAAATGGTAGTTTAAAAAAACGTGTCACATCAAATCCAGAGAAGGCCAGGATGGTATTGAACAAATTTAAGCGTTATCCCAACATTTCGATCAGGGATGTTGCGAAAAACGCGAAAGTTTCAGTTTGTTTTGTGCCGAAAACAATGAAACGTTCTGGATTACATGTGTACAAGGTCCAGAAGGCACCGAACCGGAGCGATAAACAGTTGGCCAAAACTCGTGCAAGAAAACTGTACAGGGAGTGGCTCACAAAACCGTTCTGCATTGTGATGGACGATGAGACCTACATTAAAGCCGACACCAAACAAATGCCAGGACAGGAACACTACGTCGCCACCTCTAAGTTGGCCGTTCCGGAGAGTGTACGGAAGAAGAAACTGTCGAAATTCGCCAAAAATTCCTTGTCTGGCAAGCGATCTGCGGATGTGGCAAAATGAGTCAGCCCTTCATCACCTCTGGGACCGTCAACGGACAAATCTACAAGGACGAATGCCTCCAAAAACGACTTCTGCCCTTCTTGAGATCTCACGATGGCCCGACACTGTTTTGGCCGGATTTGGCATCTTGCCACTATGCCCGGCCCGTCTTAGACTGGTACAAAGATAATAATGTAGTTTTTGTACCAAAAGACGTCAACCCTCCAAACACTCCGGAACTTCACCCAATTGAAAAATTTTGGGCAATCATGAAGGCAAAGCTCGTTAAAACTCCAAAACTGATAGAAAATGAACTTGAACTAAAGAAAGTGTGGTTAAAAGTAAGTAAGCAAGTCGGTCCTATCATTGCCCAAAATTTGATGAAAGGGGTCAAGGCAAAGGTGCGGGCATTTGGGTTGGGAGAAGAGGTTCAATAAACCAATGATGTCAAAACTTATCCATTCAGTAGTACTTTATTTCCAGAAAGTTTGAAAAGAATCTGGCTCAAGGAAAACTTTTGGTGACCTATTTTGTGTGTCCAAATTTCATCGAATTCAGTCTTTAATGCTAATATAATGCTTGTAGCATATGACATGCAGATTTAGGGTTGATTTACTGCATATGCAAATGCTTATCGGTTACCTGGGTACCCACGATTGACCTGGGGCCTCTATATGGGATCAAGTAATGTTCGAGCCCTGAGCGTATTGAAATGGTGCCCAGTAAGGCTGATACAACAGAAGTAAATCAGCATATCACAGGGTAGAGACGGCCAGCGTTACAATGCAGAAATAAACTCTGGAATACCTGTAAGCTTGGCTTATTTTTCTTTCTCGACTCGGGGCGCCAATAAATTCTCACTCTAGAATTCCTGTTATTATGCTATAAGAATTAAGATATGACAAGAGTGGTTAGCTTGAGTGATTGTGTAGGTTTTGTGGATGAGGGTTAGTGTGAGTAAAGAGCAGTATTCATTTCCTCTCTCTGACACACACATGCACACAAAAGCTTCATTCGCGGAACCCACAGTTATGGATGAATCGGGAGTCAATCAAAGGGAACGGTATCAGGAGCTCAAAACGAGGAGCGAAGCAGGTAATTGTTATCCATTTTGTCCCTTTATCACTCTATTTTGAACCTACATAAAATATAGTTTGGTCCTAGGTTTGGTCTTATTATGCCTCATGCCCCTCATAATGAACTCACACGAACACACTCTCAAATATTCTGTCAAAATAACACAGCAAATCAAAACAAAGGCGTAAACATGTACAGCAAGGTGCTGGCTTCAAGGTGTAAATCGGACCAAGGGGGCCTACAACAGTTAACCAATTTCAAATCGCTAGTTGCATATTGATTGTTGGAAACACCTCCTTCCTGTGACCTTTGTGGGGATGCATTGACTTCCATTGAGTGGAATGATGAATTATTTTATTTTTATCCTATAGAATCATTCGAACCGGCTAATTCATACTTGGAGTAAATTTCCTCAATTTTGTGGGTAACTTTATTTACTTTTTCTAACTTTATCTATAGTGCCAATTGTTCCCATTCTTGACAGCTCAAGTCCCCGCGTCGATCCATATTTTGGCTTATCAAATCCAACCACGTATATACAGGTCTGCCACGGTTCTTATAAGGTTTTTTGTATTTTGCGGCCAGCTTTAAGAACTGGAAATTCTCCGTCCGTATGGCGCTATAACTTTGGCAATTATTACCAGGCTTTTGGTTCAAATGCCAAAGGTTCACCCACAGGCAAAAAGAGCATAAACCAATCTTTCTAGCATCTATGCTCCCAACGATAAAGTACAAATTATCACACTGTTTAACTCTACATGGAAGCGATTGGTACGGGGAGGTCCACGCTTTCTTCCTTCCCTTGATTCAGAGTAGTAGAGCGATTTTAGATCTTTCTGGAATCGCTCTAGTTCTTGGAATCCTCTCTGCGGCACTATTATACATTATACGCATTATTATACTACGCAGTTGGCCTGGCCGATGACAAAAAAAATGATGTGTTCAAGAAACCATCATTTTCCAAGATGCCTTCAAAAATTGGCTGAGTTAGTGTGAGATTAGATTAGATGAGGGTGAGGTATTCACCGATTCGTTACATGATGGAGATGACTGCGAAACACGATTTGAAGATTGACCAGATGGGCGCTGTATCCGCTTTTTACAAGGCACACTGGGCGACGAGGTGATATATATGAACCAGCCCGATGGTTTAGGCGTGAGCTCAACGAAGGTATGCAGAAGGTAAGAGAGCGTTGTATGGGTCAAAACAGTCCAGCCGTATATGTAACCAGCAGTTGGATGCATCCCTTCGGGAGCTTGGACTAGAGCATTCAAAGATGGACGATTGTCTTGACTACCGGTTCGCAGGCGAGAAGATGCTGTTCTTGACTATATACGTCGAGTACTTGCTCGTTTTTACCAACGATAAGAAGCTGAAGAAGATCCTTAAGAAGTTCCTGAGCAGGCGATTACAGATGAAAGATCTAGGTAAAGCGAAGCATTGCTTGGGCCTGCGAATAAGAAGAGATCGAGCTGTCACTGGACCAGGAATACTACGATGCTGGAGATGTTTCAAATGGGTTCGCCATTTGTCATGCAGTGGCTACGCCGTGCGAACCAAGCTCACTGCACAAGGTTGGAGATATCAGTGCCCAAAACGAAAGAAAAAGAAGAAGAAGGGATCAAGGATTACCCTACAATGAAATCGTGGGAAGCTTAATGTATCCGTCCCAGGTTTCGAGACCCGACATCAGCTAATCAGTGATTGCCGTAAGCCAGTATAGCAACAATCCATGAGCATTTGGAGGCGGTAAAACGAATTTCCGATACCTACGAGGAACAGCTGGTAAATTACACGAATGATGGAAACACGTACATAGTTGAAGAGATACATATTGGGAGGAGACGTTGATACCTGGGAATCTACCACTGGCTACGATTACACGATGCAAGACTGCGCAATCTCCTGGGACGTTTAGCGTCAACCAACGTTTGCACTATCTTCTTGTGAAGCCGAATACATGGCGATGTCCTGTGTGGTGATATTCCATCTTGGTCCCAGATTTTTAGGACTTAGCGGGAAACGCGTTTAACTTCCACGTCCGACCCGTCACACGTCACTTCGATAACTGCCTGTCCTTCCTGAAGAGCAGCCGTATGACTCAAGCCGCTTTGCTTCGTTCGAGAAGAATAGATAAAGGGAAGTAAATAAAGTTGTGATTTACACTGAAAGAAATTGACTCATAATTTTACAATATTTTGGGGTTCATCTATCGAAATGATCACTATTCGATTCAATTAAATCATATTTTCGCCTTGTCTCCTATATCCTGGACCATCCAAGAGGCGTTTACTGGAGCAAATTTTCAGCAAGCAAGAAAGAGATAGGATATCTCTTCATGCGACAATCAATCTGCAATCGTGGTAACGATTCCATAACACTTCATACACGATTCGCTGGACAAAAGTTTGACCGTCTTGGAGTACGTGAACACCAAGCAACAACCAGTCGACGGTTTGACCAAACCATTGACGCACCTGAAATTGAGGATCATTAAGCCTCGAGCTTAGGCATCGAGGATTAGGGAGGACTGTTGGGATCGAAGTAATCCTGATGCATTCCACCATGATTACTCAACCCATCAAAACGTCTTCCAATTTCGATATTAACGTTTGTCAGTTAGACTCTAATAAAAATTCCTATGCGTATTAACGAAATATCACTAAATCGATGTGTATCTGATTAAAATCAGCTTGGATCTAATCAGTTCTCCATCCAACAAGCATGCTTTCTTAGATCGGGCTTTCCCGCTACCATTGCGTTCTGGGCTATAATCGATCAAGCTTACTTATTGGGACCTGTTGCAGCCTCAGGTTGTCTGAAAGTATTTAAGTACTTCCATCAATACCTAATACTATGTTTGCCTTGAAGTAGTCTTACTCTTATTTACGAATTTTCACGAAACATAAAAACAGTTCTTGAGCCGTATGAATAAAGCGTATACTTTACTTCCACCCATGCATTTGTTATGGGTGAAAGTAAAGAGAAGGGAGTGGTACGTTCGAAGAAGCATAATTCCGCAACCTAAATTTTCCGTTTTTATTCCGAACTAAAGTAACAAAAAGCTTTGCACAGCTTTGTTTTAAACGTTTGAAGGGCCGGTTTTTGTTTTCCTATTAAGGAATCGATACAGATACGAAATCCGCTTTTCCATATGCTTCCACTTCGTAGGTCGTGCCACCGGGTAGATTGTTCTACTAAGCATTTTACGCTTCCGAAGAAGTACTTGGTATTCATTACCAGAGACCCCACGTAGCCAAGATGGTACCGAGTACAAAACTCTGGTCGGATGTAATCTGTCGTTGCCCAAAATGTCGATGTAATCATTCTGGCCGAACAAGGCTCGTTTTTCGCACCAGGCGTTTCTTGGCCTGAAAATGTAATTCAAATCATGAAACTAACCATCTCTTAGATGTGTTTTCGATGTTCAAAACACGTACCTGTAGTCCGGCATTGGCAATTTCTGACCATTATCCAGGTGAGGTAGCATTCCGCGTTGCAATATTTTTTCTTTGTAGCCATACCGGCGAACCAGAGGACCCGCAGCTACCTTCTCGGCATGATAACGGAAACGTACCGATGTAATCTGCGGTTTCCAAACGGCACTCAGGGATCTAGCTATTAAACCTCCGACCCAACTCATCGTCGTTTAGGAAGTAAATGTATCAAACTATGTGTAATTTTAAATTTTCTCGCAGGTGATCAATAACAAAACTGATGCGGTAACAACATTAAACTTTACACGCGAGGGCGACTTCAATCGATTTTTGACATTTCTCTCTGTCATTGTGCTAGAGGGGTTAGTGCAAAAAGTCGAAATACTATTCGTATATGTTCCGACTACACGGAGACAAACTATAGACACTCAAGTAATAGACCGGACAACGTGCCGCCATGTTGTATCCAAAACGAACATTTCCTCGTATTTCCCATACACGGTTACTGGCTAAAACCCATTAATGGGTGCAAAAATACGCATTTTTCAACACCACACGTAAATGTCAAACAATGGGTATAATTTGATTTGCCAAAATGGGTAAAAAAATACCCATAGGTCGAGAACTTATTAGCAGGAAAAAATGGGTGAAAAATACTAATGAAAATTATTTAACCTCTTCAGTCGTTTGTGCGTTGAGTCTCGAATCAAATAAATCCGGTCCGAAATTCATGCCAACAAAGGCAATTCAACAAATAAGCTGAGCAAAAGTGGATAGTTGGTCCAGTTGGTATGTCAAAGATTCCTAAATATATGAGATAAATAAATTTAAAATAATCAATTTCCAAAACCGCCATTCTCAGATTGTTTGAAAAATGGAGGAGCTTCGAAAGAAACTGGACTTCGAGTTTTACATAATATTAATGCACTATCGAGTTTTACATCATATTAATGCTGTTCAATAAAAAATATTTAGAAATATTCGACTATCTACGACTATTTTTATTTCCAACGGATATTTTTCGAAAGCACACGAATTCATTATCAATTTATCTATTCATGAATCAAAATAGGTTGTTTTTTACCCATTTTGTAAAAAAATTTTCCTGATGGGTAAAAAAATACCCATTTTTTGACGAAAGTGGCCCATACTCATTAATGGGTTATTCGCGTTTACCCATTAAATGAGGAGTGGCGATTATAGCGCAAGTGAGTACTATAGTACCCATTAATGGGTTTTAGCCAGTAACCGTGTACGATTTGACAGTTGTTTTGGATACATCAACTGTGCTAGACTCACGTTGTCCGGTCTATTACTTGAGTGTCTATAAGACAAACAAGTATATATGGATATGGACGAATCCAAGTTGAAAAAAGAAGAAGAAACCGACTGTTGATAAATCTGAGGCCGTTCCCAACGCTGTTCTACTTTGTATGGGCTGTTTTAGTTTACAACTAGAACTGAAACAAGCCATTCCCAATGATGTGTTGCTGTTCTACTTTTCGAGCAAATTTTTGCAACAGATTTACAACTGCTCGACAGCTCTGTTTTATTTTCAACGCGATTTGAAACACGGATGCAACATTGTTTTAAACTGGGTTTCTTTGTAGTTGTGGCAGCTGTTATGACTGATGACTGTCAAATTAGTGGTTTTTAGTTTGTTTTGCAAGTGATTTTTTAACGCGAAATTAAGATCGACCAATATTTTTAAAACATGGCAATGCGATTAACGTGTTTTTGTGTTAATTTTAACAGTTCCAAAATTTAAAACTGGCAAGCAGTTTGCAACAAACATGAAACTCAGCGTTGGGAACGGCCTGACAGCTCCCATATTGAAGAATACACTCAGTGAAATAAATTTTCGATATCCATTATGATTATTTGCTGTAAGAATTCAGTAAGAATTTAATAAATTTATCTTATGATATATAATGGTGTTGGAAACATAAAAATATGGAGCAACAGATCCTTTTATAACATTTCTTTTAGGTCGAATAAGAAGTTTTAAAGATGCACTGCATAACAGGCTTTTGACAAGATAATGTCTTATCTAGGCAGTTTATAGAATCACAAAAACCAATAGGTTATTATCATGTTATTAAAAAGTAAGACTAAATGCAGAAATTCATGAACAGAACAATTCAATCCAACAAGTGTCAAACTAGCAGATGCTAACACAGATCGAATTTGACAGTAATGTTTGTAATGAATATTATGAATATGATTATGAATTCCCATTTCTTTTAATACTTTTTTCATATCGATTAAAAAGCAGACCTAGCCCATCAGATATCTTCTTAAGAAACGGTTACAGAATTATTCTTACTACAAGAAAAAAACAAACATATTTTTTTCGGCAAAATTATATAAATTATTTATATGGCAAAATTTTACCGAAATCCGGTAAATTTTTTACATATATCTGTAAAATTTCACCGAAATCCGTAAAATTGGATTACTGAACGTTCAGCTGTTGATAATTCGGTAAAACTTTACAGATTTCTGTAAAAAAATCTTAGTGTGTAGATACGTTATTTTTTTTTAATTTCTGGAGTCAATTGACATTTTACTAAGAAGATGCTCTAATATCGTTAGTATGATGTTATAATAAATAACTAACTCAAGAAGAAGGAGACGTTCGCTCATCACCATGAGGCACCAAGAGTGAACAACAATGTTTTTGGCTAGAATGAAAGATATGAAGAGAAAGTTTTGATAGTTCCGCTAGTGTGCGGCAGGATTGGAAATGTAACAGATGTTTTTACGAAAATTGAGCGTAAAGGGCATGTATACAGTGGTACTCGAACCAAGGACATTTTGCCTCAACATCCCACTGCGGGGTAGGTTGAAGGAGCACGACTAAGTCCGCCACTTCAACAGGCAAAAATGTCCGGTTGGAAGACGCTCATGTACCACTGTGGCTTGTATAGTTATTCTAGCGATCTATTGTGTGCACTCTGTTGACTGGTGCGCACATGGGAGAGGAACTCTCTCCTTTTTTAGGTTTGTTTTGATTCGCACCGACTGACGATCACTAAAGTTTTTTCTCGTCGTCTACATACATGCCCTTTTCGCTCAATTTTCCTAAAAACATCTGTTACATTTCCAATCCTGCCGCACACTAGCGGAACTATCAAAACTTTCTCTTCATATCTTTCATTCTATCCAAAAATATTGTTGTTCACTCTTGGTGCCTCATGGTGATGAGCGAACATCTCCTTCTACATCATAATCGTTACTCCTCGCACGGAGAATATATAACATAACAATTAATGTATGTGAAACCATAAATGGTGGTAACCATTAATTATACTGGTGGGGACCAGTATCGCATCGCTTCACGGTATTTCTCTCCGAGGTCTCTACGTTGGAGACGACGAGAAAAAACTTTAGTGATCGTCAGTCGGTGCGAATCAAAACAAACCCAAAAAAGGAGAGAGTTCCTCTCCCATGTGCGCACCAGTAAACAGAGTGCACACAATAGATCGCTAGAATAACTATTCAAGCCACAGTGGTACATGAGCGTCTTCCAACCGGACATTTTTGCCTGTTGAAGTGGCGGACTTAGTCCGTGCTCCTTCAACCTACCCCGCAGTGGGATGTTATGCAAAAATGTCCTTGGTTCGAGTACCACTGTATACATGCCCTTTACGCTCAATTTTCCTAAAAACATCTGTTACATTTCCAATCCTGCCGCACACTAGCGGAACTATCAAATCTTTCTCTTCATATCTTTCATTCTAGCCAAAAACATTGTTGTTCACTCTTGGTGCCTCATTGTGATGAGCGAACATCTCCTTCTACATCATAATCGTTACTCCTCGCACGGAGAATATATAACATAACAATTAATGTATAACTCAAGTAGTTTGTAATGGACCATCATGAGAAAGTTATTAGACTGCTCTGAAGATGTATTTCGGATTCAATTCCAACGCCATAACCATGCTACAAACTTGCAAAATATAAGAGAATTTTATATTGTTATTTTTTAATCTTTAGAGTTTTGCAAGAGTAAAACCAGAAGTTGCACCATAAAAGCTGCCTCGCATAAGATATTTTGTTAAACGTTCTGATATATATTGAAACAATTGATTTGACCAAAAAACATTGTAATTTTTTACTATGAGTTGTGCACATTCTCCTCACAAACAAAGATAATTTCCTCAATCATAACAATCTTATAGTACGTTCTGTTCTTTTGTTATTTCTCAAACTATCATGTCATGTTCATGTATTTCTGCAATTCTTTTTACTTTCAAATTACTTGATTATAACCTATTTGTTATTCTGATGCTAGAAACTGCCAAGATAAGACATCATCATGTTGAATACATGTTAATAAAGATGTTTCAAATAGATAGATTTATTGCGCTGTTTTAGTCGTATAAGATACCAAAAGCACAGATAACAGACATTGATGTCCATATACCTTTTCCTGAAAAACGTGTCTAATAGTACGTTCACACTACTGCTTATATTACGTGATATAGAGTATCTTGATATCAGCAGCACTACATCTAGTTTTCACTGGAAATAATGTACATGTCATTTGATATCAAGATACTCTATATCACGTAATGTAAGCTGTAGTGTGAACGTACTATAAAAGTTAATATGGGCTGCCGGTATAAGAAGCAAGTGCAGAGAAAAACTAACAAAACTTTTCAGGTGAGGTGCAAGGCATTTTATTGAGAAACATCAACATGACAGTTTTCGCATAACTGCAGTGCCGCCTACCAGGAGCATAACGACACACATTTGAAATGTTGAATTCAAGTTTTACACAAGTAGCAGACCGAAGATGAACGTCTGTTCTCTGTGCCAAAAGTAAGTTATGTGTACTAGAAAAATACATGATGTCTTCAAGATGCATTTTTGATCATTACATAACAAGTTGTGTTACTTGGGATGATAGATATACCCAACTTTAAGTTTTTTTGGTGTTCGATATTTTATTCCAATTTTAAAAGTTTTATTTGGCAGGTTTGCTTACGTTGCAAAATCTATTCCAACATAAACGTCGAAATTTTGGGAACAGTAACATTGTGACTATGGACGCGAGATTGGACACAATATGATTCTACAACGAAAGGAACATAAAATTTACCTTCTGTCGACCGGTTTCGAATCATTCATCTACAGACGATGTCCAACTCAATTTTAAATCAAAATAATGAGTAACTATTGTAAACGGGTACTTCTAAACCTAATTATATTTTATATTTTATATTTTAATTTGAAGACCAAAACAACTCAATTTTAAGTTGAAGCTACTCAATCATCCCGTTCTCTTCGCGCAATGAACGGTTGAGTGTTTTTAACTTAATTTTGGTTGAAAATCGTAGCAACCGTTGGCGGTGTTGACGATTGTCATTTTTTTGTTAGTCTGGTCGACTGCGGACGCAATATTTGCTCGTCGCGGTTTTCTTCGGTTACCCGGTTACATACGCAAATACACGAAATGGCAGTATCGTTAGTAACGCTATTACTTATGGTTTGCTAACGTATTTATGTAGAAATAATGAGCTGTTTTATTGTTTAATTGCACCGATATTGACAAACAATAATGATTGATTTAACTGTTTGTCCATGTGTTTTAATATTCTGTTCGATAAAAAATTATCATTAGGTATCCATATTTAAGAAAATTTCACCCAATTAATTCAATTATTAACCATTGGCAGTTGAAACGTTAGTACTCAACATAAGGTAAATTTACCCATGTTAAATTTCTTTTACTGAAACGGAAAAGTAAAGAGTCGAAAAGAAATTTCTGCAACAGTATCCACCTGAAAAGAACAAAATATATAATTGAAATTTGTAATGTTTCCACACACTTTTACTTTCGGAAAAATATTCTGCCCGATTATTCCGTAAGCGAAGGTGACATTTCGTTCCATGCAGATCAATTGTCAAAATTCCGCTTGGTAATATTGAACAAAATTCCGTAACCTCTTTATTCTTTAGGTCAATACTGGCATTAAGTAAGAAAGTCGTAAGAATCCTTATGAATAACATGATAATATTATAAACCTACATTTGTGATACTTTATAAGGCGTAATTTATGATTATTAATAGTATTTTTGGATTTTTCTTGCTAAACACGTCATAGAGACAGCGACACCCGAACTTTTTATCAGTGCAAACCTCAACCCGAAAAGAGGTACAAATGAAATCATACACACCGATGTTCATTACGAACAAGCCGACACAATTTTGATACTCGGACCTGGTTTAAACTGGATAAAAAAAAGAAAACGATATGAGATCGAAGATTCCTCTTTGGAAAAAAAGCTCTCTTCCTCTTTGGAAGATTCCTCTTTGAAAGATTCCTCTTTGGAAAAATAAACCCGTGGCTTTCCATAATGTGGCCATAGTTTTTTCCCGATATTTTAAGAACCAAACCTGCTGCAATTTCCAAAGTTTAGAAGAATGAAGATGACAATTCTGAGAGGCAGCCAGCAAGGGGCAAGACACTGAGCAATCCTGAGTTACTCTGAGCAAATATGAGTATCTCTTATTCACTGGATTCATATTGTCATATTGAACATTCCTACCTTTTGTGAAGCTTGGTTTTGACAGGGAAATAACCAAAACAAGAAATGTCTGTCGTGCAAGTCTACCGTATCAACATTATGGTAATCATCACGCAATTTTGTGAGCTATTATGACAAACCCACGGAGTTCAGGTTCTCTGTGGATTATGTAGCAATAAGCTATCGTTGAAACTATCAAGCAGTACGGCATTAAAAAATTGCTTCTACAGAAATCCAAATCCGGGCAAAGATAAATGTTGTACGGAAATTCGATTTCGAACGTCCCGTAGGCAGAATGAGGAGGCTATCATGACTAGACTCCGATTTTGCGCGGAGTATAGGGCGCTTGAGGAGAATTTACTACCAACTAAAAATCATTTGGATTACTGATGACATTCTCTTTCTAATATAAGTATAAGACAGAAAGAGAAATGTTGGAGATCACATCAGTATATAGTAGTTTTAACTTAATTGCCCAAGTAACCACGAGGCTGCAATAGCATGCATATATAGGGCATATGTATTGCATCTAGTGCATCATTGAAGTTGGATTAAAGCTGAAAAGGGCCCCACTAAGATCGAGCTAATGCTATATCTATTGTAATGCCATAAGACATTGCTAAAGTAGCATTATTGCATTGCTAATGCATCACTACATTCATAAGCTAATCTAACGCTTCATTACTTGACAACTGTTGAATTGATGCGATCCCGCATTACCGATGTTGATTTTGTGTTGAATAAGTGCAATAATATAATGCTTCTGGTAACTTTGGTGAATTTGATTTCATATTGAACCCAACACCTGACTTATCTAAATGCAAGACAGCAAGAGAGTGTTTCGCACGACCGATAACCGATAGTCACCTATCGCCGCTGTGAAGGGAATAGGAATATTATAAATAAATCAGTACAAAGTGTTTAGTGTTTAGTCTTTAAGTGTTGAGCGGAATTCACAACTTTAACTTTTCGCGCTCGGTTGTTCGTTTCCAGTGAAACGGCAAAGTCCCCACACGGAATTTAGTATATATTTGCTGGCTTGTTTGGTGGAGTGCTTTGCATCGTGGTAACTGTTTTAGAGCTAATTAATTAATGAAGTAAGTCCTTCGAGTGAACGGTAAGGTAGATCGTTAACAGGAACTTCAGTACTCCATTGACCATTAAATACATGTTCATTGAGTAGTTTCACTTTTCTGGAGATCAAAGATCAAAGTTTCAAAGATCTGGAGAGAAGTTTTCAATAAAGATCGATTGAAGCTTAATTATTTAATTAAGAGCTTCCCACAGTCGAAGCCAACGTTGAATGGATAGAGTCAATCCGTACAATGGGAATAGTTAATCTGTTCGGCAGTCTATAAATTTCATATATTTCATCTCTTTTTCGTCTTCCTGGAAGAAAAACAATGAAACGGTATTAAACAATCTACTTGCCAATTCCTCCTCCAAATACTGCGACCTATCTTGCCTAAAATGAGAACTTCTTATGGTACGATAGTAAATCATTTTCCAAGACAGTAAACATACTGCTGTTATTGGTTGCTAAGGTTGCCACCGTCACATTCAAGCAGTTTGATGGAAGGTGATGCATTCTGAGCAAATGTGAGTTTTATGATCAAATATGAGTGAAGCTGTTATTTTCATTTTCGCACACGTTTTTTGGCATTCCCACCACTCTTTATCTTGGGGGGTGAAGCACATCATAGAGTGAGCAAATTTGATGAATCCTGTGTAAATTTGAAGACAAAAATTACTCACTAGAAAGCTGTCTTGCTCCTTGGCAGCCAGCTCATTTGTTTTTCATTTCGGAAGTCATGTTAGAAAATGGCATCCAAAGGAAACTGCACCAATGCTACTTTTTAACTATAATGCATCATTGAATGTGTATTTAATTTTAAATTGTTTTATATATAAAGTAATGTATGACCACATTTTTAATGTAAACGTAATGCTACATAACATGGGAGTTGTAGATAAAAAAATGTTATATGGCATTAGTTTTGCTGATATTCGGTCGAATTAGTGTTATGATATAATGCTTATAGTTACTTGGGTAGTCTTGTATCTTGTTTCAACGCTGTAGTATGAACAAAGCATAAGATTTAATCTGTACAAGCTGCACTGATCGAAATCAACAGGAAAAGAACATTTGTTAAAGATAAAATGACTACGGAAGCACAAAAGCAGAATCGCCCTAATCTAATGTTGGCGGTAAATTATTTTGCATCTGTCAAGTTTAAGTGAAAATTAAAGTTAATTCATGAAACACAGCCCACACACTTATTTTATTTGGCTGGAAATCAGCAAAATTTTGCTGGATTTTGCCGATCTGTAAAACCACACACAAAAAAGAAATATTGTTATATTAAAAAAAATTGCATTTTACTTCTGAAAAGTGTTTATTTTTCATTAAATTAAAAGTAAAGTCATCCACTACGAAAGTTATGCGTTTGATTTAAAAGTATTTTTTTTCGGTTCAGTGTGTAAATTTAAAAGTGTGTTCTTTTACCATGAACATTTTAGAACTGTCAAATCCACCAACACAAAGCAAGTCGTCGTTCTTATCGTCATCATTTGTAATTTTTCACTACTGTTGCCGGCGTCCGTACCTTCTGCGTTTTGTGTAAATAGTGTGACTCTTAGCATGATCTAAAATATACAAATACTTCTCTTTCGAACAGTTCCTGTTGGCAAAACACCACAATGAACATCAGAACACTTCCCAAACTTTCGGCGTTATTACGTTCCGAATGGACATTCTAGAGCATCTTCTTGGTAGTGTGTACCGACGCAGAAATGTGAAATCTTCAACAAAAATCTGAATGCTGAAGTCGGGAGCCACTAATACAGAGTTCGGACTAGAGAGGTAGAAGTTCAAAATCGCTACATAGTCAATCAGAATACTTTTGAGGTCATGCACGCTCATCGGTTCATGCAAAAAGATTAGATCATGTCACTGATAAGAATCGCACTTTTTTTATTGCAGCACTGCCACAGATGCAAGAGGCAGCAGATGCAAGAGGTTTCTCAGGTGCATTTAGGTGATATGGTGAAAGTGTTCCGACATGGATCTTTCGGAATGAGAAACATTGGTGACCGAACGACACCGACCTTCTTTTTGATAGTTATAAATTTCAACTGAAAATAAAAACCTTCCTTTTGTAAAACTACTTTCTGTTTCAATCCAAACAGCAAACATTTGTTTTGATTGCACGACACTTTCTGGTTGAAAGTTCATTTTGAAATAAACATAATTTGCTTTCATTTTCAAAAATGCCACGATTTTCATTTGACAGTTTTACAATTCATTTAAAAAGAAAACTTTTTATGTAAAAACTATTTTTAATTTCAATTCAAACAGCGTACTTTTATTTTGATTGCACGACATTGTCTTTATGAAAGTTCATTTAGCAATAAAAATAATTTACTTTTATTTTCAACGATGCCACGATTTCCATTTGACAGTTCTACAATTTGTTTTAAAAATTTCAACTTTTAAATTTACAGAGCAGAAAATTTTGAATTGACGGTTTGAAGGTTTTTGCTGTGAAAGCAAAGAGCTTTCTACGAAAAAGAACCAACGCAACTTTTTAATTTTGGCAATGGTTTTTTTAATTTTAATAACCATTGTTCTTTGTGTGCAGCAATCTATCTGGCAAAATAAATATTACTGTTATTCCAGCAAAAACAAATTTCATGAAAGTGACAGCACATAACTGTAACTTTAGCATACTTGCTTGTGATTTGCTGAACGACCAGCAAACCCACAATCCCCATAATTTTCTGTTTGCCCAGCACTGTTTACTAAAAAAAATTGAATAAAAATAAATAAAAACAAAGTTGAGGCATCTTTTTCGGACAATCTTCAATATTGATTAATACTTTTAGGATAATAAAGCAATCCAATCCTTGCTTATATTCACAATCTGCGATATATGTCTGAGGAAATTACTATCTATCGGTGTATCGGTTTTTTATTTAGTATTGCACACGCAGGTACATAAAATAAAATGAAAATCCAAAAGAGGTATAAGTTAAACCGTTGAAATAAACATCAGTTTACTCCAAATTAATCCGCCATTTTTACGTCTTAAAACATCAAAATGCAGAAATCAAATGTTTTTTCCATCACATTTTACTTACCAATTTCTTCGAAATCATAGTTTTCTACGTTTAAGTTTCCGTGATTTCTGTATCTGTATAATCCATTTTTTGAATGCTTTCCAGTTTACCAAAGAACTCACAACTTGATGCGTGACTTATATTTGACAGGTAAACAGGGTTACTGGGATTTCAGTAACATTTTTGCCAATTGCTGTTTTTCAGTTATTTGTAAAACCGATTGCTGGATTTCAGCAAAATAGGGAATTGCTGGTGAACAAACAGCAAATCATTTTGCTGGAATGAAAAAACAAAATTGAGTGTGCAAAGAGCATCGCATCAGCAATCCTGATGTGTCGCACCCCCCATGGGCTCCTCTATCTGGGTAGTTTCTATGTTCGCCACGAGGGGGCAAAGTTGAATGCATCGACATTGAGCCGCCGCTGTCAGAAATTAATCGCATCGGGCAGCACGAAAATCTGCCTTCGCTCTGCCGTCTTGCCCGTTCTCCATCAATGTACTGCCGCCGACAGTCGGCGCGTTTTCTACCCGCGCGCCGTCTGCAGCTGCTATCTTCTCTTTCCTTCATATACACTCGTCAGTCACCACTGGTGGTATTCCTTCCTTTGCACGTTCCGTCAGTTGTGGTTCTCTTTTGTTAATGCGAAATAATGGCTGCGGATCAGGCTCAGTTTCACCAGCTGCTAAATACCCTGCTCTCGACCGACAACGAAGTCCGAACGCAGGCCGAGGTACGTTTTTTGTGTTCTGAAACATGCCATCGACGATTTCCGGCAAAAATCCAGCCGGAAAGTGATATACAAGTGGGCCAAATCGGCCATCAAAAGTGCCATTGGTGTTGCTTTTTCTCAGGCCTTCAGAGCAAATCTCATTCATTGAACGACAACGTGTTTTTGCGGAAGAAGACGATTTTTTTTTTCGGACGATAATAAGAAAAAAATGTGCTAGGTGGTGCGTTTTCCGTGCCGTTGTATGGTGGACGAACTGAGGTATATGAATCATCCGAGGATGAGGATTGGATGTGATTTCGAGAAAATCAGTGGATAAACGATGAATGTCGCAAAAGCCATGCAAGAGTGAAAAAATATGAATCAGCGATAGCCCCCATTCGAATTGGGCAGCGCGTGTGACCGTGAAAAAAAAAACAAGGGGGTATCGGTACCCTTCGAGGGACAAACCAGCTCACCCCGTTAGTTGCTTCAGTGCAGTAGTGACTCGAGAATGTGATGATTGGGGTGGCTTTTTGTTCAGGAAGTCTGGAAGAATCCAATAGCTGTGAAGGCAGCACTTGGGATGGGTGAATTGGGAAGAAGCGACCACAGGTGTAGGGCGCAGAACGGTTTTGTCGTCATATCTTTTTATACGCATCGATGAAAATGCTGGAGCATGTTCTATTGGTTAGAAATGTCAACATGGAAAAAATATTTAATGTTGACTGTTTTTTTTTGGGAATCCGAGTGTTTCTCGTTGAATTGAGGTTGTTATTATTGTCTGCAATAAAATCGATACTTGCTTGAACGGGAAATGCTCGAAAATATTTATACAATAGGATAATGCCATTATTAGCGCCGTAGCTTGTCATATTACAAGCTCTTTAGATATTAAAAAAATAAGGTCAACATTGTCAAAATCGGTTATTTCTTAATAGCTGAGTGAAAATTGATAAAAATCCGTTGTGACTATCAAAATTTCGTAATCTTTTAGCATGGAAACTGGACCTGATGAAAGTTCCAGTTGCTTCAGTGCTAAAGATAAAGATAATAAATATGATCAAGTTCTTCTGGAGAAAGTTGGAAGAAAGTTTTCAGTTATGTTCGGTCATTCTTTAGTCCAGCAGGTTAAGGTGTATCAGGAAGGCACGTCCATGTTGAAGGAAGCTGAGACAAATAACCGGTTCAGATATGGTATTTACCGGCTTCCCTGGGCATAGAGTAATGAATAGGTGCTACTTATAATCACGGACCAGTCACTAAAACAGAAAAGTAAATCAGCTAAGAAAACTCTTTAGCCTTTAGCCGTCAGACAACAACCAACTGCAACAACATTCAAGAAAGCCTACCAAGAACACTAAATGTGTCGAACGTTTGTCAATAATATAAATACTCTTAGATTTAACTATAGCTTCCCTAATCGAATTTTCCTTGTTAACTTCCTTGACCTGAGCAAAAGTAAGTTTTTGTAACTAACAGGCTGCCGTTTAAATAAACTACAATTACAATTACAAAAGCAGGAAAGTTAGATAATCAAAAAGTAAAGGCAACATGTGAAGAATGTTAGAAGATTGTTGCAATGACACTTGAAGATAGACAAAACTGATACTTTGCGGTGGAGGTAGTTGATAATTTCCGGACTAAGGCATTATTGGGTGAATTCCTGATGGAAATCAATAGACATCTTCTAAGTTTACAAAATGTTTCTGATGCTTTTGCTGAAACCATTATGTAGTAAGCTGAAAACTGTCTGAAACTTTGATCAGATACCCATCAATGTACCAAAAATAAATAGAACCTTAGTTTATCGTGTCAAATGTATATTATTGTATTTATAGTTTACGATAAGCAGCTAGTAAAGACTTTCTATCTGGTCAAGGAAAAACTAATTACTTTGGATAGCAACAAATTTACAGTTTATAAGTATTAAATCAAAATTAACTTGCATTTGGGAAGAATCTTAATACTGCTCTCTGTATAAACCTTCTCTTAGAAACAGCTTCCAAGATTGTTTGCTTTTACCGTGACCCAACCGTTAACTCCAGGAATATTGGTTAAGTTTCTTGCATAAACCCAACTTGCATAAAATAGAATGTGTGAAAAAGATACAATCTATAAGAGAGCGCAAATTGAGGGTTGTACTAAGTAAGCTCAAAATAAGATATTCGTTCCATCCACACTGAATGTCTATTGTGTTAAGCTCAAGTTGGCTCATAATCATTGCAGTCCTAGCAATCCTATAGCCTAAAATTTTATGTCGTTATGAAATTGTTACCGAAAGATGTGACCTATCAGGGTGTTTTCCTTCCATAGTCTTAGCATATCATCTGCCGTTTCGGATTACCTTCAGTCGTCTACGGCAGATGAACAATTTAAAAAGACGTTAAAACAATCAAAAAAGCCTAGCATATCAAATGCAAAAGCTGTGAATCATACATCCCTATTCCGTTTTCGAACGAATCAGATTCGTGTTTCGAATCCGAACCATTCGAATAAGGAACATGAATAAGAGCTGATATGTCACTTTTAGTACAAGAGATTTGATATTCTTTTGAAGTTTCCCTTCTAGAAAATGTTCATCAAGATTTCTCTTACGTAAATGTTTGGCTCGTTTAAAACGAACTATTTTCTTGAAGCAGTTCAACTTCATCCAATACCAGAAGATTATGAGACCACTTCAATTATCTCGGTTTGGGTCAAACTGAAAACTCATATAGTTAGCTGGGAATCTCGGCATAAGCAAACTGAAATATCGGTTAAAATTTGAAATAAACAGAAATGAGGTCAACCGTAATTTCGATTAAAGTGTGTAATAATATTCGAAATTAAAAAAAGATTTGTTGACGAGGTTTTGTATAGGTGCGATGTACTTAGGTAGTGCCAATAAATGTGTTTTTCACCGTTCCACAAACAACATATCCGGAGCGATTTGCGATTTCAAATCGTAATTTACAAATTAACTAATAAATTCAAGTACAATGTAGCATACAGACAGAGAGCAAAGCTAGCTTCTGAATCATGTATAATACTGATGGAAGTTCGTTCGTTTTTCATTGAAATTCGCACAAATAATATTCGCCTTTCTATGCTAGTATGTTTGATAACGCCATTTTCAATTTAAGCCTCACAAGTACTGGAAGAAAACGTATCGCCTTATACTATTCGCCTATTTTTGACATTTTCATAGATTACGCCTTCTATTTTTCGCCGCTGTTTTAATTATTTGGTCAGTGTCGCCTTTTACTGTACGGCAAGTTTATGTTTTGATTTATATTAAGCCCTTCACTTTGTCAACAATTAATATGGCGTAAATCGCAAAGTAAATTGTTTTGATAATAAAATAAAACTACGCCCTTTGTGAAAACAATATTTAATAAAAAAATTAAAGCACAACCAGGAAAATGGACCAAAACTCATTATTTAGTGGTAATAATGATGCGTTGCATTGAAAAAAAATTGTGTAAACATTTTTCATATTCGCCCTAATCGCAAATTGTTCTGGATATGACTTAAGGCCCAAACGTAATGTGGAAGGAAACGGATCGGAAACGGCAAGTTTGGCAGTTGTCGTACATGGCGTCGATATGTCCAATTAGAATCAACTTGAATCGAAACAGTTGTCTATCCGACAAGCAGGTTAAGTCAAATTGGGCTATTCCGCTGCCGTCGCCGTTCCGCTTCCGTTATCACTTCGTTTGAGCCTTTACTCCACTTGCGAACGAGAACAATATGGCGCATGGCGGTTGAAGGCTCCACCAAACTGCAGCGTTTTTTTTTGCCGCCGCGGCAGCGAAATCGCGGCGGAAAATCGTCGCGGCGAGATTACATGGCGGCTTATGGGAGCGCACAAACCAACGCGATTGAAAAACGCATCGCGTCGGTTTGTGCGCTCCCATAAGCCGCCATGTAATCTCGCCGCGGCGATTTTCCGCCGCGATTTCGCTGCCGCGGCGGCAAAAAAAAACGCTGCAGTTTGGTGGAGCCTTAACAGATAAAAAGCCGAGCCTCGGCTTACAGCGCTGCTAAATTGTTATTTCGGCATGATATGAAGCTGAGGTCGGTTGAGGCTTGGTTAATGTTTGTGCTCGGCTCCGAGTGTTGCCGAGAATCAGTGTAATAATGAAGTTACCCGATATTTCAGTCTCGGTATCGTTGCTGAGACTCGGTATTGTTCGATTTTTCACCGATTTATCAGTTAAATATGAAAATGCCGACTGAATTCAACTAAATGTTTAACCAAGCACGTGAATTATTTTTAAGTGTGAAGCGCATATCGAATGTTTCTCTGCAAAGCTGTTAGGAAATTTATTTCAAGAGAAACGCACAATACGTATCAACGTATATGATGTAAAACACGAAATGGAATGTTTTTTTTTAAATCGTCCTGCTGGCTCATAATTTATTTTCCAAAGAATTTTAGGGTGTAAGGATGCAACCGAATTTTGATTGCATACGATAAGAATAAATCTAGTTTTTTTTTTCATTAGGACGAATCTAACACTGAAAGACTCTCTTTGATTACTTTCTCTTTCGTTCATATTCCAATCACCTTTACGTTTTTCATTCTACTATTTGTAGAGTATGTTACCCAGCATTGTTATGTTTCGATCCGTACTAAAGAATTCCTGAAAAGTTTTATAATGGCGCTGTAACAAATGAAAGAGAGCGAGACCAGAGAGAATCTCTCAATGTTAGATTCGCCCTAATGAAAAAAAAAACCCTAGAAATATATTAATACTTTAATTATTCTTGCAAGAGCTGCAGGTTTTGATTAAAAGTGGACAAGACGCAGGTTTCAATCTCAAAAACATGCGGACATTTCTTGAAAGAACAAATTAACTAAGAAAACTAACTCCAAATTCGCCCTTTATCCGGCTTTATCTTAAATTTGTCGCTCTGGGTTTGGGTATGGCATCTCTCGCTTGTAAAAGTTGAACTGTCGGTCAGGTGGTGCTAGTAGTGGTGGTAAATATACTGAATTTTATCTGTATATCTCATGTTTTTTAGAGAAAATGTCATGACATTCTTGTACTGTTTTCTACAGGCGACGAAACATTTCTGCTGCCACATACATTTATGTCGCTCAGCATTTCGTTGATTGCTGGCTTGTTACTGCATTCATATGATGTTTATTATATGGACTCATAACACTCTATTTATTGATTCGCCAACAGATAAAAATGTTCATTCCAATGACAATAAGATAAATCTAAATTACATAAAACAATTAACAGAAACATCTTAAAAACAGCGCTGATGAACCTCACGGGGTACATTAAAAGGGGGCAGCCCATATGGCATAAAGTCGTTTGGCATAAGGTCGTTTGGCATAATGTCATTTTGCATAATCTGCGGCATAACCATAACTTGAGCTAGGTGGTCATTTGGCATAATGACCATTTGGCGTTCACACTACAGCTTATATTATGTGATATAGAGTATCTTGATATCAGCAACAAAAATACATCTAGTTTTCACTGGAAATAATGTACATGGCATTTGATATCAAGATACTCTATATCACGTAATATAGGTTGTAGTGTGAACGTACTATAAGGTTGACGAAAAGTATTAATAATATACTAATCCGCATCTATTGGTAATAATCAAAAGTATCCGGACCCACCAAAATAGCTTTCAACCGACTTAAGGTCTCTACAAACATTACTTAAATGACATTACTTAAATGATAGTCGACTGGAAAGTTAGGTATTCCTGGATATGGTTTTCAAATCTAGAGTTTATCTAATACTACAAATAAACCTACACGCTCAAAACACACTTTCCTTCATATGTAATACTATCTTCTTTGTTCTCACGAAAAAGTTATTCAATTTTCGTAAAAAGTGGATCTACTCAAGTTTTGAATATATACACATTTAACGAAAGTTGAGTAACATTTCCGTGTGAGAAAAAGAGATAAGAATTCAATTTTTCACAGTCACTGAGTAAAATGAAACAAGGGTGTAGACTGAGAAAACAATATCCAGAACATAAGACATTATCATCGCTAGGTTGATTAATCTAGGTTTTTCTCCATAGTAAATATTCCCTTTTTTCTAAATAGGCTGTTCATCAAAATATGGCATTCTTAGGTTTCAGGATTAAAATTGAAATTTGAAAATCAAATGTTTTCTTCTCTGATGTTGAACAGTGCATTTTTGAATTGACTAAATGTATGGTTTAGTTATGTTTGGCACAATTTATTCCATACCGATAGAAACGCAATTGTCATAAATAGGTGAACATGGGAAGTATTGTAATCTTTCTTGTTTATTAATTACAGTATTCTGGTTAAAAAATTACCAGAACTTGTCAAATTTTTCCGAAATCCTCTAAATTGTATTACCGAACGTTCGACTGTTGAAAGTTCGATAAAAAATTACCGAGTACTGTACAATTTTCTAAGTGTGTACGCCTCCTTTCCAACTGTTCCAGGGTGATGAGCTTACACCGACTTTTATAATTGGACAAACTACGAGAGTCTTGCCAACGAAGATATCGCAAAGCAAAGCGTATAAACCTTCGCCGTCCGGCTGTGCTCCTCTGGGCTGCATTTTGATAGAAATGTGACCATACGACGGCACAGTACTCCGTAAAGGCCGAACAAAAGAGCACAGTATATTACCTTCAGACAATAAACGCCGTTGAAGCTTTTTGCGAAGCGGAAGATTAATCCTAGCGGCGATGAGGCCTTACTTACCTTACCAATCAGACTAAGGCCGGCGTGGCCTCTGCTGTACACAGAAGTTGTCTCCATTCTATTCGGTCCATGGCTGTCACTCGCCAGCCTCGCTGTCTGCGGAGGGTCCGCAGGTCGCCTTCTACTTGATCGATCCACCTTGCTCGTTGCGCGCCTCTTCTTGTACCTGTCGGTTCGTTTTCGAGAACCATTTTCACAGGGCTGTCCTCCGACATTCTTACGACATGTCCAGCCCATCGTAGTCGACCGATTTTTGCGATGTGTACGATGGGAGGTTCTCCCAGCAACTGATGCAATTCGTGGTTCATTCGCCTCCTCCACGTCTTCCATCTGCACTCCACCGTAGATGGTACGCAGCACCTTCCGTTCAAAGACTCCAAGGGCGCGTTGGTCCTCCACTAGCAATGTCCATGTTTCGATGAGGCCTTGGAAACAATATAGGAAATGTGGATCTTGAAACACAATTTGGGGTTGAGCATTACTTTCAGATCCTGCACTGTTGTTCTACGTTTCAAGCGTGTTTCTGGAAGAATGTTTTTGTGGATATACATCGCCCGTTTTCGACCAAAACAGATAGCCGAGCATTTGGCGAACCCACAATTTAAAAAAATGACGGCGACGACATAGTAAGGAGGGAAGGAAAGAGTGCGCGTCAGCGTGAGCGTGGGCGTGCGAGCCGTTATAGTAGGTGTGAGTACAAAATGCTTGGGAAAACGCGTACACCCGTCATAGTAAGCGCGTTGGGAAGCGTTCATTTTAGAGTCAAACCATTCTGCCAAGTGTTTTCACGCGCGTGCACCCGCTTTAGCCACCGAGTTTAATCGAAATGGACGTTGAAACTTTAATTTTGCTCGTAACACAAACAAAATTGCATTAAGCTGAACATCGTCAGGGGTGCCTTAATATTAACCCCTGGGTGTGGTATTTTCAACCGCTAAATTATGTTGCATCCATCATCTGCCAAGTAACCACTAAGTCGCAAAAGTGGCATTAATGCAGTTCTATAGTCATATAAAGAACATAGCTAATAGTGCCTAGAGGACCTAGATTGTGTTTGAGTGCCACCCAAAACTCACTCGGCGGTGGATTCGTTCAAACGCGACTCGATTAAATGTTGTGTTTGATTGTAATGAAATCTGAGTATAATCGTGTGAAATATCAAAAACAAAAATAGTTAACATTGCATTATCATGGCTATAGGTTCCTTTTACATGTTTCGTTAGAAGTCACAGCATACAAAACCGCTACACTATGTCATAGCACGCCTTTTTTGACGCTTCCAAAAGCTTCACCTCAAGCGATAAACACGCTTTGCTTGACGCCCCTCCGTACTATGTCAGCACCCTGACACGTTGCTTCCACGTGAAACACGTTATTTTCATTCACTGCCAAAACCAGTAATAAACACGTCATTTCCACGTAAATCCACATTCTACGTGAAAATCACATAAATGTTACGTGATTTTTTATGTACAATTCACTGGCACGTCATGTTCACCTGATTTTACAGAAGAGAATTTGGCTACGTGTTCAGGTGAAAGTTACGTGAAATTTCATGTGTAAATAACTTGTCGATTTTTTTGAGTGCAGTTCCGTGCTGGCAATTACCAAAAACGACATTACTCACTGAACATAGTTTGAATCTTTTATACCTCTTTGTTTACAAAATCAGTTACGCTGTTTTGAATAAGTTGTCGAGATTTAACGATGAATGATGACCATTGTTTTTGGCCGAAAAAGCAACAACCCAAACAACAAATCAGTTTCAAATGACCAATGTGTACATTGATAGATTCTCGCCATGGACTTTTTCTTTGAAAGAAATTCTCAATCAACCATCTAGTACCAGTAAAAACAAGCCAGGAACACCACTTGAGAATCGACCAGTGACCATTGGTCTACTTGAAAACTCAACCAACACGCTCAAAACTGCCTCTCTTTCATTTGTATTACTGTCCCTTTTTTCTCACGGAAAAGTTACTCAGTTTTCGTAAAAAGTGGAACAACTCATCAATTGAGTTGTTCCACTTTTTACGAGAATTGAGTAACTTTTCCGTGAGAAAAAAAGGGACAGCAATACAAATGAAAGAGAGGCAGTTTTGAGCGTGAACCAAAATCAATCTTCTCTCTATTCCACACCCATCTCATACCACTTTCTCCTCCCCACAGGAGACTTACAACAGCCTACCATGCGAGAGCAAAGTAACACATCTGCTGGGCGCGGTTCAGCAACCGCAAATGTCCGAGGAAGCCCGGATGATGGCAGCCGTCCTGTTGAGGCGATTGTTCTCCGCTGAGTTCCAGGAATTCTATACACCCCTGCCGCCGGAGTCGAAGGAACAGCTGAAGCAGCAGGTACTGTTGACGCTGCAGCAAAACGAGAGTCCCAGCTTGCGGCGTAAAATCTGCGAAGTCGTTGCCGAGGTCGCCCGGAATCTCATCGACGAGGACGGTAACAACCAGTGGCCGGAGTTTCTGCAGTTCCTGTTCCAGTGTGCCAGCGCTCCTAACGTACAGCTGCAGGAGTCAGCACTGCGTATCTTCTCATCTGTACCGGGGATTTTCGGAAACCAGCAGACTCAACACTTGCAGTTGATTAAACAGATGCTGATCAAGTACTTGGACCCAACAACAGATCCGGAGGTTCGCTTCCAAGCCGTTCGTGCCGTTGGTGCTTTCATTCTATTGCACGACAAAGAAGACGATGTGCAAAGGCAGTTCAACGACCTTTTGCCGCGCGTCATCATGATTACAGCTGAGAGTATCGATCAGCAGGACGACCAAACGCTCATCAAGCTACTGATCGATATGGCTGAGAGTGTACCGAAATTCCTGCGTCCGCAGCTGGAGTCCATCTTCGATATGTGTATGAAAGTGTTCAGCAGTCCAGACGTCGAGGACAGTTGGCGTCATTTGGCTCTCGAAGTCATGGTGTCCCTCTCGGAGAATGCTCCGGCTATGGTTCGCAAGCGTGCCGAAAAGTATGTCGCATCGCTGATTCCTCTTGTCCTGCAAATGATGACCGATCTCGAGGACGACGAAGAATGGTCGGTATCGGATGAGATCAGCGAAGATGATACGAGCGATAACAACGTCATTGCCGAGTCGGCACTGGACCGTCTTGCTTGTGGTCTTGGAGGAAAGGCAGTCCTTCCACACATCGTGAACAACATTCCAAATATGTTGAACAGCCCGGACTGGAAGCAAAGACATGCAGCCCTGATGGCAATTTCTGCTGCTGGCGAGGGATGCCACAAGCAAATGGAAACCATGCTCGAAAACATCATGCAAGGTGTGCTGAAGTTCTTGATGGATCCCCATCCGAGGGTGCGCTATGCTGCCTGTAACGCAGTTGGACAGATGGCAACGGACTTTGCACCGATTTTCGAGAAGAAATTCCACGAGCAGGTCATTCCAGGACTGCTGAGCTTGTTAGATGACGTCCAGAATCCACGTGTGCAGGCTCATGCCGGAGCTGCGCTGGTCAACTTCAGTGAAGACTGCCCGAAGAATATTCTTACTCGGTACTTGGATGGTAAGTTGTGACGCTAACACACGTTTGTATTTCTTTCCTAATAAAAATCTCAATCTCAATTTTCAGGCATTATGGCTAAGCTGGAAAACATCCTGACCACCAAGTTCAACGAGTTGGTCGAAAAGGGTACCAAGTTAGTGCTGGAACAGGTAGTAACCACAATTGCCTCGGTTGCCGACACGACCGAGAAAGACTTTGTCTGCTACTACGATCGATTGATGCCCTGCTTGAAGTATATTATCCAGAATGGTAACACTGAGGAGCTCCGTTTGCTTCGTGGCAAAACTATCGAGTGTGTTTCGTTAATCGGATTGGCCGTCGGTGCGGAGAAATTTATGTCCGACGCGTCGGATGTGATGGACATGCTGCTCAAAACACATACCGAAGGCGACCTGCCGGACGATGATCCCCAAACGTCCTATCTTATTTCGGCCTGGGCACGTATCTGCAAGATCCTTGGCAAACAGTTCGAACAATATTTGCCTTTGGTGATGGGACCAGTCATGAGAACTGCATCGATGAAGCCGGAAGTTGCCCTGCTTGATAATGATGAAGTTCAAGACGTGGAAAGCGACAACGATTGGCAGTTTGTTAACTTGGGCGAGCAGCAAAACTTCGGTATCCGAACGGCTGGTTTGGAGGATAAAGCGTCGGCATGTGAAATGTTGGTCTGTTATGCACGTGAGCTAAAGGATGGTTTTGCCAACTACGCCGAAGAAGTCGTTCGCCTAATGGTACCGATGTTGAAGTTCTATTTCCACGATGGAGTCCGCACGGCTGCTGCCGAGTCGCTGCCCTACCTATTGGATTGTGCTAAAATCAAAGGACCTACGTATTTGGAAGGAATGTGGCTCTACATCTGTCCGGAATTATTGAAGGCAATCGATTCGGAACCAGAACCTGACGTGCAAGCCGAACTTCTGCACTCGTTGGCTAAATGCATCGAAACGCTAGGCGCTGCCTGTCTGTCCAAGGAAACTATGGATGAAGTGCTCAAAATCATCGACAAATTCATGAACCTACATTTCCAAAAGGAGGAGAAACGGGCACTTGCACGCAAGGAGGAAGATTACGACGAGGGAGTAGAGGAACAACTAGCCGAGGAGGACGATGCTGACATCTATCTGCTGTCACGAATTTCCGACATTGTTCACTCGCTGTTCCTGAGCTACAAGGATGGATTTTTGCTATATTTCCAACAAGTCGTGGCACACTTTGTCAAGCTGCTAGATCCATCCAGAACATGGGCTGACCGTCAGTGGGGATTATGTATATTCGACGATCTAATAGGTACGTCAAACACCTCCACATTGCACCATTCGTACATAACCTTCACGACATTTCATGATGACGTATTCTATGTATGACCAATTCAGAATGATTACGAATTTCTTTGAATATCTGGCTTAACCTTTTCTGAAACCACGCTGCAAGCAGCGTGCTAACTAAATGTCAAAAACTTTCTAGGTGAAACAAATATCTAATGCTTTTTTTCTGCTTTTCCTTCATTATCCACATGGTCGGCACAATTTGACGGTGATTCATATTCAACCGGTACCGGAAAATAACTGGCTGTATGTGTGCATCTTTGTCTGGACACGTTGTGCGCTCATGTGGGGCAATAATATGATGCACTTCGTTTGCACAGGTGAGTGTCGGGTTCCTCATATATAGCTGTTGGTTGGAGATTAGCGCAGTTTTCGCGTGCTGCTCATGCTTGTTATCATTGCTATTGCGCCATGGAGGAAATAATGTAGGGGGGAGTTTTGCACTTACTACCTTTCCCCTTGTTTCGCAGTCCCATATTCTTTGGCGTTTGCTATTTTGGCATTCGGACGTGCTGTGATTGATGTTAATTGCCAGTTCATGGCTAGCGGTCGTGGATGAATGGCGCTTGCCTGTTGGTGCGCATTTCGGTACCAACCTATATACCAACAAGCTGAGGCTTTCCAGCTTTGTAACGAAAGTTGAACAGTGGTTCCCCGAACGGGTTGCATTCATTTTGGAACTATTAATATATTTTCAATGCCGTTGCGTTTGATGTGGGAAGTGAACCATTTCAAGTAGCAGTATAGATGGGCATTCAAAGAAACTTTCGCCTGTGGATAGGTATAGTTTTTTTTTTCAACCAATTCGATGGCTGTGGCTGTTGGAGCTGCAAATACGGGTTTCTGAAAGATCGTTCGCAAAATGAAATCTATTGAAAATTCGCTCCTTTATCGGTCTATTGAACAGTAACGGATAATTCAATAAGACCCAAAGCCCGATTATCATGTTTGAAAACGTGTCTTTCCCGTGCGCCATTTGACCGATGGCATTCGATTCTGCTGACCAACATGATAAAGCATGGACTTGGTAGTATTAGTTCTAAAAATGTATTGGTTTACTCGGTTGTTGAAAAACTGCTGTAGTTTTCGCTTGAAAAGGGACATATCTTATGCAGGGTGGCCACAGAACCGGGAAAACCGGGAATTAACCGGGAATTCTAAAAATCCGGAGGAAACCGGGAAAAACCGGAAATTTATGTTCACATGATTATTCATAATTTAGATTGATATCATCGACCTCTAGTTATTTCTATCTTAGCGTGTCCATCCATAACAATCTATGAAATTTTAGAGTGTAAATATCTTGGCTCATTCGTGTACACGGAGGAATCAAAGTACTCAGAAATGAGTGTTGTTTCATCCACCTTGGAAATAAGTGGACTAACCCACAAGGTGGGTAAAAGCGTTTTACCCATAAGTGGGAACCCTCTCTGTACGTCAAAATGGATGTTTTCTTTACACCCATCTTCTCGAAGCCAGAATTATTTTTAGGGGTTTAAAGTTCCTTTCTAATCAAAGTCGATTAAACACTATTTTTAAAAAATTGTTCACGAAAATCTTAAGAAATTAAGAAAGTAATTAGCACATTGTATTTGTTGATATTATAAGTAAATATTAGACATTTAAGTTCTACGCCTTTATAAAAATGTGTTTCTATCAGGTGTGCAAATGGAAAACAGTAGTTTTTTTTATCAAAACTTGAGACATTAACATGAAAAGTTGAATCCTAGAGGGGTCCAAGTCGAGTTATTAGTACGAGACACTGAAGAAGTCTGCACATTGTAGACGAAATACGCGTATCTGTCGAAGATAAGCAAAGGTAGTTGGAATTAAATGGAAGATACTAATTTTTCTTCTAATTTCTAGTTATGAAAAGTTGGTTACATATTTATTCTTGAAAGTATTGACCATCGCTAGCCACAACTTTTTTCGATCTTTCTGGTAGCATACGGATTCCGTGTCGAAAAAACTGCTCAGTTTTCGAAACGATCCATAAATCTAACCAGGTTTTTGGCCTCTTCGTATAAATGGAAGTGCTGCTCAGCCAGGCCATGCGTCAAAGATCGGAAAAGGTGGTAGTCGGAAGAAGCAATTTCTGGAGAATACGGTGGATGTGGAAGGATGCCCCATTGTAGTGTTTCTGGGTAGGTTTTAACGACCCATGTTTTTGCTGGTATTTTGGCCGTTTATCTTTCAATGTTCGGCTCATAAGCAACCCTTGTGTTCAGTAGCGAGCTCCTGTGATTGTCTCACCCGGTTGCAACAGTTCATAATATATCACTCCGAATGTATATCGAATTTTCTTGCAGTAAAGCCTCCCAATCGTCATCTTCAAACTTTTCCATCGTTCTGGAACGTTCCTTCACCACTTTTGAAGCGTTGAAACCATTCACAAAGCAACAAGCAAATTTCCCGCAAATGGCGCTTATTTGGTTCAAATTTCGACGTTTTTGCGCGCACTAAACCATATGATGCCGATAAAATAAACAAAAGCAATGAAACAGAATTGTTTACAGATGCCTAGTCTAAAAATGAGGCGTTTTTGATATGACATTGTTCACTAATATTTACTGGTGGCACTATCTATTGGAAAACGGCGGTTTTTTATTTGCACCCCTGATAGGGGGGCCTAATGCTGAAGACATTAGGCATCAGCAAACGTAATAATTATTATTAATCTCTCTCGTTCACTTTTTCGCTTTCATGGTGATACTGAGCTAATATTCGTCGCCCAATTCCAACAATTGTATTTGCGAAATAACACTCATCGTATTTCGACAGCCATTTTTGTAAATTATAAGAAGCGCGATACTAGTGTAGCATTACCCCAATATCCGAAAACGTCTTTAAATAAAATAGTAATACGGATTTGTTGCCAAATAGCATATTTAGCTATCTTATTGAAATTCTCCTTGCTTGTTATTTGGTACAAGCAAGGATGTTTCGAAATTTCTTCGCAAGAAGCAAGTGTCAATCTCCTTATCCGGTTTTGTCAGTTTGGCCACGCATTTCTTTTTTTTTTTGCAGGAGCTCTATAGTTTCTTTGTCCAATATTTCTTTCTGTGTTAGCTGTTCATACTGACTGTCAACGCATTCACATCTTCGAGCATATCAATATCGAAAAAACAATTGTTTCGGATCTTTTTGACCATTTTTTTCTATTCGAATTCAAACTTGAAAAATTCGCACGACAACAAATCGAAACGTTTTGTTCCCGTCGACGAAGTAGTGTGTAGAGCTGAATTCTATTTTCCAGAATAAATCCCGCAGTTTACATTTACACTTCAAGAAAACTGTAATTTTTGTATAGACTTAATTCTCACCACGGGAATTCAAATATCGGGCTCCATTTAGAACACACAGGTAAAAATCCCGTGACGCTTTTCCCGACCTGGAAACCAATCTTTAACCGGCAAATTTTTATTTGGTTTGTTTCATTTGGTCCGAGAAAACCGGGAAAAAACCGGGAATTCGAAAATGAAAATTGAGTGGCCACCCTGCTTATGTGTAAAACTCTGAGGAATCGAATGGTCCCAATTTCATGCTGTGCAGAGGTTGAGAAATAGTTTATTTCGCCCCATTTCACCCTAAAAGTGTTTTTTTTCTTCATTTTTTACTCCGATAACTACAATTGCCGATAGTGAAAATTGATGAAAAACACATGTTTAGGGTGAAATGGGGCATAATAGATCATTTCTCGAGCCCGGCACAGCATGAAACCGGCACCATTCGATTCCTGAGAGTTTTTCACATAAGATATGTTCCTTTTCAAGCAAAAAATATAGCGGAGAAAAAATGAAAAAAAAACACTTCTTGAGTAAAATGGAGCAAAATAAACTACTTTTCGACCTCTGTACAGCATGAAATTGACACCATTCGATTCCTGAGAGTTTTTCACATAAGATATGTGCCTTTTCAAGCGAAAACTACAACGGCAATTGTAGTTATCGGAGTAAAAATCGAACGAACACACCGAATTAGGGTGAAATGGGACAAATTGAGCCACTTCCAATGCTCTGCACAGGATGAAATGAGTGGCAATCGATTTATTGGCGTTTTTTCCTATAGAAAAACTTCAGTTCATGTACAAATACAAGCGGATTTTAAATAAGTCCGATTACAGCTTCGATTATGCCCACTGTGCATTGTTGGATTCGGTTGGACGTGTGACACGGCGCTCCATCCTGCTGTAGGACAACGTTTTGGTCCTCGGAGAAGTTGGCCTTCACCCAGGGAAGCACATGGTCCTTCAAAATACCGATATACACTTCGGTATTGATTTTAACTCCAGTTAAATAAAACCAGGCGGCATTTTTTCTTGGACGCCACCAAGCCAAACATCATGACACCATCGGGATGTTTGGTTTGAAATTTGAATTTCACATTTTCCGGAAAGTTCTCCATTGTCTGTGGTGAAATGAACCAGCATCGGTGCTGAAAAGCTTTTCGTCGGAGAACAGGGTTATCATTTTTTTCTTCTTCAACAAGGAAAGCAATCTCTTGGAAAGAGTCACTCGTAGTTCCTTGACCCGTCCCGTAATCAAGTGGCGTTTCACTCTGGCTCTGGAAGATGCATGCAGGTCTTCTTTGATGATTCTCCGCATGGATTTCTATGAAATATTGGCAGGGTGGCCACAGACTCGGAAAATCGGGAAATGCGGGAATCCAAAATCATCGGGAAATATGCGGGAAAAAGTCGGGAAATTCACAATCCATCGGGAATTTATGTCATATAGCAGGAACCGGTCCAACGATCTAATAAACGGAATGGAACTGTGTTTTTCTGAAAATCCAGCATTGCTGAGAAAGATAGCTTAATGCTCTATAGATGGCCGGTTGTCAACTGGAAACCGTTCAAAAAATTGAGGGGGAAATCAGGGATCTGCGAGCCAGCCCTGGCTGTGAAGTCCTCAACATCGTGAGCTGTGGCTTGCACGTTGTACAAAATTCTTTCAAGAAGGGGCGAATACAAACAGATTGGCGTACCGCTTAGATCTGACTAAACGGCTGTGACAGGTGAGGTTACGCACGTAACGTACTATTGGTTTTATTTTACTTGTCTGGAACTCCTTGGCTGATCCTTATGAATTAAGCGTTGTGTGCATTACTGTAAATTTTAGAAATCTATTGTATCAGTCACCTTAAATTCAACCGACTTTCAATTTTTGTCGGTATTCCGTCATTTTGTCGGTATTCCGTTTAAAATTGTTCGTTGTTGTGGATGATGCGGTTGACGATAATATGCTGGTTCCAAAGCTGAATTTTGTGATTAAGTCTGCAGCATTGATCGAGTTGTTTTTCAGGGAATATCAGATCTAATTTCCTATAGCTCCGTTTCTTTTCGACGCTTTGACGGGACTCCTTATCACTTCTCGACTGAAGAAAATCTTCTTCATCTTCTTGCTTTCGAACTTTAATGTAGCCAACGGAGATGCACGCTTCAGACTTCCTTTTCCACTTCTTTCGCTTCTCTTTCGGCACATGACCTTGGCTCCAAATATTCGTAAGTGCGACACATCCGGCCGCTTTTTGGAGAACTTCTCCTCGGGGTTCACCGACAGTCCCTTTGTCGGCGATCGGTTGACAACGTAGAATGCGACTGCAACTGTTTCTGCCCAAAAACGGTTGTCCAGGTTAGCATCGAACAGCATGCTCTTCGGTCTTTCGTACAGCGTTTGATTAATCCTTTCAGCCAATCCATTTTGCTCTTGGTTGTAAGGAGCGGACTTCTCGTGCTGAATTCCTTACTTCCGCAGGAAGCTTCGGAAATTTTGATTCACATACTCTTTTTCATTGTCGGTGCGGATTCGCTCGAACTTCTCACCAGCCTGCTTTTCCGCAAAGGTGCTCGACTTCAAGAAATACACGACGGTTTCCCAACTTGCAACGTCGATGAAGGGCCGCACAAGTCCGAGTGAATAAGCTCTAGCAGGCGTTCCTTTCGGTGCATTTTCGACTTAGATGGTTGACGGGAATGCTTACCTTCTATGCACGGTATGTACTTCGCCTTTTTCTTAATTTCGAAGTCCAGGCTGTTTACCATCGTCTTGAGTTGCTTCATCCCACCGGCAGCGAGGTGTTCCATGCGCCTTGGCGGCGAAGAAAGCTGCATTTCCTTTCGGGGTACTTCGCTAATCCTTCTTCTCTCCGATCGCTTCCTTCTGACATTCTGATGTAAAGTGGCTTCTTCCATCGGAAACACTTTACACCAGCCTTATTAACTTGCTTATTTGGTACATTTTGCTTGCTAATGAATGCACCTCACTTTCGGACGATTTCGATCCACCCTTCACCTTGACTTCCTGCATGATCTTCGCCTTGCCTATGTCCGCCGTCAAAGTCACTCGGATGAGTTCCAAGCCCATGATCATCGGATCGTACTTCTTTTGCAGATCTTTCAGCAATTTTTTCAATTATCGTCCACCTTGAAACCGACCTCTATCAGCTGGTTGTCGTCCCTCTCGGCCCGATCAATCGGATGCCTATCAGCCTCCGAAACCTCGAATGCTTTACTATTTTTCTTCAATGTTCATGCTTCTATAAACATGAAAATCAATGACTTATATAGAGCGATCTTTGTTCTCGTTTGCAAAATGAGAGATCAAAGCAAGTTAAGCAACAATGAAGAAGCCCGAAACAAGTCAGAGTTTCAGATTGAACAATTTCCTCAGAAACTTCAAACATATCTTTTAATCATATTTATTTTAACTAAACGGGAAAATATCCCCGCCGGGAAAATTAAGCCAAAATACGGAAAAATGCGGGAATTTTTAAATTAAGATTGTGTGTATTGGCTTCCTTTGCAAGTTTTCTTATGGAACGCACCGGGTTGCGAGCAATTTTTGCACGAACTGATTTGATCACGTTCGGCGTGCGTGCAAAGCGCGGACGTCCGCTTCCCGGCTTCCGCTGCTAAGGACCATCCTGCAGGGACTTTTTTATGCGGTAAACTGTTGCCAAATGGCACCCTACCCCCTTGGCAATCTCTTTCGGCTTCTTCTGGGCGAGCAACAAACTGGTGATCACTTCTTTCGCGAACATTTTGGCGAATTTGCAATAAAACAAATAGAATGTTTGGATGCAGCACTTGAAAGTAAACATAAACAAATACACTTTCGACAGAAATTAGTCACTAGCTACACGAATTAACCCAATACTCAAGTTTGAAAATTTTCGCATTATTTTCTGCCGCACCCTGTATAGACCTATAGACCTCATTGCCCATCCATGAATATAAAGCAACTTATGACAAGCACGCACCTTACTTACCGTCTCATCTCTCTTCCCTATAGAATACAGCGGTCCAATGTGCGCCCAGTACCAGGCTTACTTCATGCAACCGATGCTAGAATACATCAAGGATCCCCAACCCGAAGTAAGGCAAGCGGCAGTCTATGGATGTGGCGTTCTGGCACACGTAAGTATCGACTTACTCATACCGACGATCTTCCTATTTGATTGGTTAATCTCGAACGGCTTTTTCTTCACGAACCACACAGTATGGAGGCGATCAGTTCTCGATAACCTGTGCCCAGGCCCTTCAACTGCTGATGGAAATCATCATGACGCCCGGTAGTCGCGAACCGGAAAATGTGAACCCTACGGAGAATGCCATCTCCGCCGTGACCAAGATACTGAAATACAACAACAAGGCCATCACCAATCCAGACGAGATCATTGCACTTTGGTAAGCTATCTTCGTATTTCAAAGTCTACTTCAATAATTGATTTTACATGATGAAAACACTCGAAAACAGTCTTACATGAAGCATTCGCTTTCTGTTGGGGAATAAAGTTTTGGCTTAACCTTTTCTGACGTCTCTCCAACATGGTTATAATAAAATGAGTATCATAGGATAAGTTGATTAACGGTATTTCTATTTCCCCCCCTCAAGGTTCTCTTGGCTGCCAGTGGTGGAAGACGACGACGAAGCCATCCACGTCTATGGCTACCTATGTGATCTGATCCAAGCGAATCATCCGGCAGTGCTGGGAGAAAACAATTCCAATCTGCCCCGCATCGTTTCCATTTTCGCCGAAGCATTCTACCGTGAAGCAATGTCCGTTGGCCATCCCGAATCGACGCGAATGCTGGCTATTGTGAAGCAGATCGAATCCAGTCCGGATATTTTCCAAGCATGCATAAACCAGCTGACGGCGGAACAGAAGGCAGCTCTCGAGGAAGCATACCGAACTGCAGCCGTTGCACAGTAGGGAACAACGGACGACAGTGACGATATGTTAAGTGAAATAAAAGGAAGCGAGAGCGAGAATGATACACGGAGCGAAAGAGAGTGAGATCTATTAGGACCATACAAGGTTGATAAAGGACGTGAAAATGTTAGGTGTTTCTTTTTGATTTCTGTCGCCGACTTTCACTGAAATGAAAGAAGAAGAGAAAAAACATTCACAAAAAATTAACCGCAAGAATCTGGCAAAAGGCCACTGCAAATCATCAACACATGATACAAGTCTACGCAACACACACACACACACACACCCTAGTAACGCACTTTATCGGTTGAAGATTAAGTAAAGAAAATATTATATTTTAAAATATATAGCTGTTTCTCTGCAGTGGGTACTTAGTGTATTAACCAGATTTATATTTTGCAATTATTTAATCACACTTGTAATCCTTTTTCTGTTACACTCGATAAAATATTTACCCCTTTTTAGGACGATTCTATTGTTGCTTTAACTATTCGAGTGGTAAATATTAAGTTAGAATTTCTTGTGAGGTTCCATTTCTGCCTTGTAGGTTTTACTTTGTTTTTTTTTTTTTCGTTAAGTAGAACAACAACATTCTTCCTTTTTTGTGATCTTCAAAAACACGTAAAGCAGTGAAATAATTATTCCATTCCTATGACGGAAATGCAATTGATGCTTGTGGTACACGATTGCATTGCAAAAGTACGCTTTTCTCAAGTTCAGTTTTCTTTGCTCGAATCGTGCGAATGAATTATTGTACATAATGAAAGTATTTCCTACATGAAGCCACTACACAGATCAACAGAAAGTGCTTTACTTTAGCTTATATTGCAATCGGCGCTCATCTTCCGTTGGTAGCTGTTATTTCCCAAGGAAAAAATGTTACTAAATCATCAGGACCCCTATGCGTATTTTTTTGTTCGTTCTATGTCTATGAAAACGGTTTCGTGACAGTACGGCATTTTCAGTTCATCACTGTTTACTACATGTTATATTATAGTTTGATCAGCAGAGATAGGAAAAATGCAATTCAATCAACTGGAAGAAAAAAAAGTATGCCAAAATCGAATTGAGCTTTGAATTTTCCTAACCAAGACATACTCATACTTTGATCCTTGTTCATCCTCCTGCTGGCCTTGGTGTGAATCAGTGAACGACTTCAGCATACATAAGTATCTTTCAAATTTCAGCACATTTTCCATATTCAAGAAGGCAAACAACCGAATATAAGAATAAAATGATATTCTATTACTGAAAATAACTATCGTCGTGACTTGGTAGAACATAAAAGAAAGTATTTATGTATTTTAGTCTACAAATAAATTAAAATCACAAGTAATGGTGCGAAATTGCATCCTCTCGTACCTAAGATATCACAGTTAAGTGATCTCATGTTGGTCAATTTCCCAATCAATAGTCAATACTCATTCAGGCCCTTCCGGATACTGACATAGCTTAAAAGCGTTTGAAGCTTTTGTCTGGAAACGTTCTTAGCTTAGTTTAGCTAAGCTTGACTGACTGCAGTGGTGTTCCCTTATTCCAATCAGCCCCTAATTCCGTTCAATTGAAACAAAAGATTAAATTATAGCTACCTATTTGACAGGACAATTCTAATCAATATTCTAATCCTATTTTTTGTGAGATTATAGGCTTTCAAAAAATTTAAATAGCAACTCAGTATGCTATGATTTACTGTTTGAATATGAATAAATAATGTTAATCGTCAGGTCGGATTGATTTTGATGAGATTTGTTGCTTATCCTCGATCACTTTCTAAATCAATTTTCTTGATAAAAATCGCAAGATTCGGTGGGAAAACAGTAACACAGGACAAAACAAAGGTATAAAATTATAATTTTTGTTTATTTTTCTTTAGTCATTGTCAAATTGCATCGGCTGTGATGAAAATAAACATGACATGAATAAGGATGCACATATTTTTACGAATTCCTTTTTCCAATCATCAGATTTCGATAGCTGTATCGCAATGGCTCGACAGAAACCCGATCGAAAAAATATGCACTATGAACGTGGAAGGCTCATTGATGCTGTTGTTCAATCCGAAAAGCGGCGAAAATGCACGGAATTCCAAATTCAACACTTCGCGAGAAAGTGATTGAAAAGTAATCCCGACACAATCATGGAAAACCAACGGTTCTCAACGGATCAGAAGAAAAGCGTATCGTTGATTGGTTGCAGCTGGTCAGAGCAAAAACTGGATTCCCGATGGACACAAAGAGGTTGGTGGCATGCGTAGCGCATTTTGTGCAGAAATCAGCACGGCCCCATCCATCCAAGAACGGAATATCTTGTCGAAAATGGATTAGTTCGTTCATTAATCGCCATCCAGAAATCTCGCGACGGGTTCCAAGTGTAATGCCAAAGCATCGAGCTGCCGTATCAGAGCTACATATCAGGTCATGGTTCAGCGAAATACCAACATAAATAATTTGAAGAAGAACAGCTGTCCTACGTTTTGAAAATCCCAAATTTTTAATATGGACGAAACAGCGGTGCGAACAATTCCCACCAAGTAAGTGGTTTTGGCTGGTTCCGGCCAGAAATACGTCCATGCTAAGGTAGGAAACTATGACCGCGAATCGTACACTGCGCTATTCTGCGGTAACGCCGCTGGACAGTTGGCTCCAATGCTTAAGCTGTATCCATACAAATCGCGAATGTCCGCGGAGATTTGGCAAAAGTTGCCTCAAGGATGGACCGCTGGGAAAACAGAATCAGGGTGGATGAACAGGGACACATTTTTCCTATTTCTCAATGATGTATTTTATCCATGGCTTGTTTAGCAGAAAATACCGGTCCCTGTAATATTTTTCTCGATGGACATAAGTTGGGAAAACCTGACGATCCATACAAAAAACGTGACAAGGGGGGGAAGAGGGGGTACAAAAAGTCAATTTTTGCGTGACGTAATTAATGGACGTTCCCTAAGTGATGTGATCAAATAATATTGTTCATATAATTCAGGGGACAAAAAGGATAGCAATTACCTGTTTCGCTCCGCTTTTTTTAGAGCACTCACCACCTCTCAATTGTCTGAAAATCCTTTGCCGACTGGTTGGCGTTCTGCTTCTTCCACGGTATTTAATTAAGGAAGGGGCTCAGCCGAACACCCGTGACCAAGTGGGCATTGACAACGGCACAACGAGGCGACGGTGACGAATGAGGAACTCATCGCGATAGCAAAGTCGCTAAAGGTGAACAAAGCATACCGGGACCGGATGGTATTCCGAACCTGGCCATCAAGACAGCTATTTTGCTGGATCCCGCAATGTTCAAGGTGGTGATACAAAGGTGTCTGAGCGAGGGCGCCTTCCTGAACGCCTGCAAAAATCAGATCCTTGTGTTGCTACCAAAGGACAGGGAAGCCACCAGGAGATACATCGGCATATAGACCTATATGACGTATGTATATGTCAACATACACGGAGGGTATAGGCGGTCAGTCTAATAACCAGTTTGAATTCCGTAAAGGGAAGTCGACGGTGGATGCCATCCTGTCCGTAACGATACTGTGCAGTGGTCACCCTTGACGTGATAAATGCGTTCAATAGCGCCAGTTGGGTGGCTACCGCCGACTCACTCCAACGCCTTCAGGGGTACCTGTACAAGATTCTTGGAAGTTACTTCCAGAATCGCGTACTGGTATACAACACAGAGGGCAGAGACGTGTTCAGATCACCGCAGGCATCCCACGAGGTTGGGACACGACACCGGACAATATTGTCCAGAGAATGTGTCAAGAACATGACACTTGGGACGCTGTAAAAACGGTGGTCTCCCAGATTGTCTAAGAGCAACAGGACAAGTGGCGAAACGACCAGCGACAGGCCAGAGGGATCAACTAATTACCAAAGCTCTAAGAAGTTAGACATAAGCGGGAGCTTAATGCACAATAGCCCCATCCCCGAAGCAATACCAACAATCAATATGCAACTAGCGATTTTAAATTGGATCACTGTTGCAGAGCCCCTAGGTCCGAAGTTCACCTTGCAATAATTCGGTACTAGTATCTTTGTTGTTGTTTTGATTCACCATGTTATTTTGACACAATACTTAAGGGTCTGTTGGTGAGATTTACTTTATTGGGGGCGAATCATTAAGCTTGGGACCAGTTTGCTAGTACTTCCTGAGCCAAGAAATATTTTCATTTTCTTCGTGACTATCCACCCCCTGGTAATACTGAAAGGTGGTTCCGGGGGGGTGGGGGGTGGTGTCAAGGTTAGTGGCACGGGTGGATTTTTGGTGGGTCGAGGAGTTGGCACCCTCATCCCCAAACCCTGAGTTCTTCAAGAGTCTGTGAGCAGATTTTCCATCCCGTTAAAAAAATCACAGGTAAGAAATGTGCTGTCACTTCAAAAATTGACCTGTCGAAACCAAGTTAACATATACCCGCATATACCTATTCTGAAGAGAAAACCTGTTGTAGCCGGGTACTAGTGAATACTTGGAGCTACAATCTTTTCTACCATGATACCTCGGAACCCATGAACACTAAATAGGGACTTTTTGGGTAAATGAAGTTTGTTTAGGGACCGTGTTTGGATAGCCAATACCGATTCTATCGAACTGAGAATGCTGTCCAAACAAATGAATTGATGTGGCACAGTGCTTTCATCGAAGATGTTTGTTGTTAATGAAGTTCAATGGACCACTACGAGAACTTGATATGTCGTTAGGTTTTATTTGGGTTACAGGTAGGTTCGAATAGCATTACGATAGGAGCCCATATCGGCCCGCAATGAGTTGCTAGCTTTGGAGCCATAATAGGCAAGTATAACGCAAGAAATAACTGAACAACTGAACATTTGATGTCTACTTACAGCATCTAAACGATCGTCACTTCATTGCATGACTTCCAAATTGCATTCTTTAAGTCATTCCGATTTACACTAGGTGGTTTCAGTGTTCAAAATCCACTTTAATTATTTATGACGTTTTTCTTTTGGGTAATCAAGTTACGCTTCCGTTGTCTGAACAAAGCAATATTTTCCGCATCGCTATTTTCTTCCGGACGATTCCTCAGAAGTTATAGCCGACGAAATTATCTAAAAATATTTGAGACCAGTGTGGAGCTAAGTGGCTAGTGTAGTGCAAACCGTCAACCGCCTTTATTTAGAATAACTACCACTCCACCTCAGGCAGATTGGATAGGCGCCTAAATCCTTGTTGTAAGGAAATGGGCTCTTGAGTTTGTATCATGCCCTTTTGGAATACTTTCGGACTGTTGAGTTTAAATTAGTACAAGCGAAAATTCTTGGATTTTGTGTTCTCGTCACAAAAACAGCGTATATTTTGCCTGTACCTTTCGGTATATCGTACTCAACTGTTTACCGTCTTACAGTTCAATGATACGCTGACCGGTCTTGCTGGTCTTTTCCAGGAAATCGGCATACTCCTGGTAGGGAGTCTTGCTCAGTGGCAGGTCCTTCCACAGATCAGGGGTAAGGAAAGCGTACGTTTTAGCAATAGCCGCGTAAGTAGCCTTCGCGAAGTTACCCAGGGTCGTGGTCGAACCACGGGTCATGGTGTAACAATCCTCGATACCAGCCATTTGAAGCAGCTTCTTCGGGACAGGAGCCGAAACGATACCGGTACCACGCGGAGCCGGGATGAGACGAACCAAAACTGAACCGCACTTGCCAAAGACCTGTTTGAAGACGAGAAAATACGTGATCGTTAACATAGGTGAACAAAATCGGCTTTAATGAGTAAATTTTCAGACATAGATCAGACGCTTAGAACGTCATGCCAGTGGTATGCAGCCACCGTCCGTGAAAACCGCATAAGTTTTAAAATTTTCTCATCATAGAAGGGCAATTTAATAATAAGTCACATTTTCTAAAATACTAACCTTGCACGGCACGGTGTGGGGCTTACCGATCTTGTTACCCCAGTAGCCTCGACGCACCGGAACCACGGACAGTTTAGCCAGGATAATAGCACCACGAATAGCAGTGGCAACTTCCTTGCTGCACTTAACGCCAAGACCGATGTGACCATTGCTGTCACCGATGGCGACGAAAGCCTTGAAACGGGTACGCTGACCAGCACGAGTTTGCTTCTGGACGGGCATAATCTTCAGGACTTCATCCTTGAGAGAACGGGCCAGGAAGAAATCGATGATCTCAAACTCTTTAATCGGGAGAGAGTACAAGTAGATCTCTTCCAAAGTGCGGATTTTGCCATCACGCACCAGACGACCCAACTTGGTTACTGGAACCCACTCCTTCGAGTCTTCCTTGCCACCACGACCGCGTCCACGGCCACGACCACGTCCGCGTCCTCGGCCACCACGACCACCGCCACCACCGCGAGAACCAAATCCTCCTCTGAATCCACCACGTTGGGCTGGAGCTGCGTCCGCCATTCTGTAAAGATTGTGAGGTTAGGTTAATTTTTTTAATTTCCGGTGTGAAAATTTCATGAAAATATTTAATCATATTATGTATTGAACGACAAGAATGCTAGCGGCTGATTTGGGAATAAGTGAAATAAAACGTTGACTGAAACGCAATTGTATATAAAAATTATTCAACTTATTGCACGAGAATCACATGAGGCTGGACACGTCACACAATCATACAAACTGAAATTAGCCTTCAATGTCAAAATTCGAGAAAACTAGATAACATTGTAGCATCTAATACTTTACAATAACAAGAATATTGTTAAAAATTGACAATATCAACCAAATAGAAACAAAATTAAGAGAATCACTAATTTGAAGAAAAATGTGCTACTTACTTGTTGGTAGGTGTTGTCTGCTGTAGAACGGAAACCCGAATGAACGAGTTGATGTTTCGTTCAATAGAGCAAATGTATGGACGGTGAGAGCGGGAGCTTTCACGAGAGTCAGCGTGCTTTTTGCGCATGAGCAGGGATCATCGTGAGCTATTCAGCAAAGACAAAATAAGTTTTCGAAACTATATTTTTTCAAGCTGTATGTTGTTTTCTACGATTGCGCGAGGGGTGCGTGTTATAGTCACTAGATTCATAGTCTGGCGGATACAAAGACGGGAGCCAATTTGAACTGTCACTTGGCGGAGCCAATCGAGCATGTCTCAAGTAATTTATGTTAAGGGCCTAAAGCCATTTGTAAACAGTGACTTTAAATATCGATTTCTCTTTAATCTTGAATCACTCTCGTGAAATGAATGCAGCATTTGGTAGAAGAATGTTAGTTCTACCATATGGAGAAGCAGTATATAGTGGGATTCTCGTAATTCGTGAGAAATCATTGTTTACAAATGGCTTTTAGCGATCAGCATTATCGATGAATTGATTCTCGAGTAACTAAGTGCAATTGATATCGTGCTCCGGCAACTATGATTACAGTAATCACGAATTGCAATGCATCCACATCATAGCATTGTATCGTCAGTGCATCACTGAAGTTCGATTATAGGAAAATGCCCCACTAAGTGAACTATATGCTGCGTCTTTGATAATCCTAAATATCGCTACAGAGATCTGATTGTTAACATCAAACATTCCTAAGTAACTAACGCATTCATTATTGCACGTTATTCATCCCATTATCGATATTGGTTAGAGGATCGCATAATTAATGTTGCAGTATAATGGTTACAATAATGCATGAAAATAGTATGAATTCACCGAGCATAATCCTATTAAGCATTCTGATCGTGCATTGTAAAAACTATAGTTTAGTTAATCTGAATGGAGAATTTGCCACTTTAATTCGACATGTAAAATGACATACTAGACATATGCCGCTATAGTATGACACATACAGCTCTGTTATTGATTATAATAAATATCAGAAATCTAAAGATTGTTAAAACTCAGAACACTTAACAAAATATCAAATGCGAGGCAGCTGTTATGGTGCAACTTTTGCTTTTACTCTTGCATAATGTATGCGCTGTTTTAAAGATTAAAATAAAATCAACAGAAAATTCTCCTATATTTTGAAATTTTGTAGCATCTCTGTTGGAATTATCAAAAATCGTCATGGTGGATTAGACACATGGTCTACACTGCCAATTAAAACTATTTTTAAAACATAAACCAATGTCTAGATTATCGAGCAATTTTCTGTCTTACTCAAAATGTATCATCTCTGTTGAAGAATATCAACCAGGAATAAGGAATTTTCCGTGCTGAATAATCAGTGTATTTTCGCACCGCGATTAAAAACTTCCTGCAACGTTATATAATTTCTGCTTAAGTATATTTTTTTAGGTTGTACAATGAGCAGGAAGATTTAAAATAGATCCGGTTTAACACAAAATTTACAACACCGGTGCAGCGAGGTTTTTGCTTTTGATCTAAAAAATTAATCCAAACCGCGATTTGGAATGTCCTAATGAATTCAGTTGTGTAGATGATGGATTGCAATCTAAAGGCATGCGGAACCGCAGAAAGTGCTTCTCGTTGTAGGTTTGTGTGTCGCTAAAGTAGTCCTGGAATAGCTTCTGATGACCTAAACGGAAATCACGGTCGACGTTGGTGCGTCATCCAAGATGTGACCATTTCCGATCGACTCTTGTTTATCCGCTGCCAAACTACAAATCAGCATTATCTAATATTGTTTTACTGAAATGCATGCATTCACACACTCACCTTCAGTGGAACAAAAGAACAAGTATTCCTTGTCGTCAGCAAACGAGGCACTACTGGCATTAAACATTATTTGGTCAAACTTATCAATGGCAAAATGTTTGTGAAAAATCTGCGATCTCTGAAAAAAAACTTCTGATCTCTGATGTTGAGTGATCGAAAGGATGACAGGTGTAGGCGGGTTTAACAACAAGAAATACAACACCGGTGCGTGGAACGCAAAGTTGGTCTATTTTAGCTAGTTGTATTCAAGTTTTGCTGATGCAAATCAGATAAAAAGTTGATTTTAAAAAAGAGCGCCGCTGAAGATGCCCTTACAGTACATTCTTGTATTTTTCGTTTTTGTGTAATCTTTGTTTTTGTTTTGATTAGCTGTGTTATTTTGACAGAACATTTTCGGGTGTGTTCGTGTGATTTACGTTATTAGGAGCAAATCATTAGGCTAGGGACCGAGCTTGGGACTGATGTGCTGGTACTCTCTGAGTCAATTAGAATAATTAAAGGGTTACTTATTTTTGACTAACTAGATCACTTGTCAAAATTTGAGTAAACATTCCTCAGTATCTTATTTAAGATGATTAAACAATCGGAGTAAAAGCTACTCATTTCCATAAAAACCCGATGCGCCGCGATGGAGTGTTTCTATAATTTATTTACTTTTAATTCTATAACTTATTTTATTTTGTTTCTATAATTGATTTTTCCGGATCGTCCGCACTGGAAGAGCTTGACGGCGATCGTCCGACGGAACTCTAATATTGGTGTATAGGGGATACGGCTTTTTTCGAGCAATTCAAATCTCCCACATATCCCGGACCAAAGTTTCCACATTGCTGAAGTAGCATTATTGCATTGGTAATGCATCACTACATTTTCAAGCTTATCTAACGCTTCATTACTTGACAACTGTTGAATTGATGCGATCCTGCATTACCGATGTTGATTTTGGGTTGAATAAGTGCAATAATATAATGCTTGTGGTTACTTGGGTAGTCGATAAATTCGGTTTTCAATTTAAACGATATAACTCTATTTATGTAAGTATAGCGCTTTTACAATCAGAGTAGCATTTACGCAATTTCCTCATTTGACGCTCCTCAGTTTTTGACCCTGCCCTTTGGTTCAGAAAGGCGTATGGGCTCGTTCTGCCAAGTTGGTCGCGGCAGATTTCATGTGTGAATAATCTGTCACATCAACGTTTCCAAAGAGCCTGCACCAAATGAACACCTTGTAATGATCACTTGAAGATGCGATGGGGGATCATCGCCCAGATATTCCCAAATGTAACACGTAGTAAAATGTTTTTTGTTTTCTATAAATAAACGTGATGGAATGGAGTAAACCAGTCGAAACTCATAGGAAATGATCTGTCATTTCGACGGATGCGAACCCTTCTTAACGGCCGTTGTGAGAATATCACCATGAAAATTCCACTTGCGCATAGAATTGTACCAATAACTAATGGGTTATTTTCTTTTTCCTGTTCTTTTCCTTTGCCTTTGCCTAAAATCAGCTCTTCAAAAGCAGGAAAACCAGACGACACAGAGAAATAAGTAAAGAACGTTATCCCTAATCCATTTTTTTTCAGCCAAATTTTCAAAAACAAGGTTAGTAATTATATGAGCACTACACAATATACTAAATATCCATGACATAATATACAACGAATGGACCATCAGGGCACCCAAGTAAAACGATTTGAATAGGGAGCATGGGACTGGCTCCTCCCTATTGTTAACATTTCGCGGAACAAGGGTGGGCTCTTCGACCCCATCTATTGGGTTTATTCTGTCAATCGACAGCTCGATTCTAGCATAGACTAACTCTAAGACCAGTAGGTCCCGAACAAATACGATTTTTTCTTGGCTCAGTCAGTACTAGTTCGACCCCAAGCTCGGTCCAAGCACAATAATCCGCCCCTAATAATGAACTCACACGAACACACTCTCAAATATTCTGTCAAAATAACACAGCAAATCGAAACAAAGGCGCAAATATGTATAGAAAGGTGCTGGCTTCAAGGTTACTTCGGACCAAGGGGTTCTACAACAGTGAACCAATTTCAAATCGCTAGTTGCATATTGATTGTTGATTCTAGTGCTGTGGAGATCTCACACAACAATAGAATCCTGATCAAATCGTTTTTCAGATTATTCCACTGCTATGGAAAGTTTCCTTGCTACAATAGATGGTAGAATTTCATTATCATCATCATCATTAAAGCTCCTCAGTTTTTGACATTTAGCATGGAAATTCGAAACTGAGTGACAGTTACTCTATTTAGAGTAGATCTTAACGGGCGTGCTGGTATTACTTACACCCAACACAGAAAGAAATCTTGTAGTAAAAACTACCATTTTACCCGACTACGCCTATCTTTAAAACTACCATGAAATTTCAGTCAAATTTACTACGTGTACGGTAAAATCTTCAACGTTTGTGGTATATTTGACAAACCTCATATTGATATCAACCGCACCATGGGTGATCTAATCACAGGCATGGTAAAATCAAACGCATTTATAGTCAGCTGAAAATTGTTGGTGATTGCGCTTAATTTAACCCTCGAAATGGTAGTTTCTACTGCGGCTTTTTTTTGCGTGTACATGCAAAAAAATATCCGCTGTAGAAACTTCCATTTCGAGGGTTAAATTAAGCGCAAACACCAAACATTTTCAGATGACTATTGCTGGTTGCAGTTGTGATTGGACTCTAGAAGTGCTTTTTGCGCATTTTAAAGTGTGATAAAAGTGCTCGTTTACGTCAAATCGTTTTGTTGTCTTCAGTGCATTTATCCTTTATGCTGAAAGATATAAGTTCACTGAAGACAGGAAACGATTTGACGTAAACGTGCACTTTTATCACACTTTTTCTGTTTTTGTCGGAGTCCATTTTCAACTGGATATTACAATCAGTAATATAAATGCGTTTGTTGTTACCATGCCTGCGATTTAAGTCGGGCTGCAAAATGGTGAGTCGACAACTGTGATGGAGCGTGCGTCCCCGTAACATAGCTCTGGTCCTCACAAGTTCCTACCTCATGCTTCCACGGGTCAACAGATGACAAAGACCGCCAGCTAAGGGTTGCGTACTTGGCTGGTAGTGCAGCCTGGGCACTGTTGTCCTTCTGACTTCAGCTAGATTGAGGAGGTGCGTGCCGAGCGTCTGTTCACCAAGGAGGTGCGGCTCAAACAGCGGCTGAGTAAGAAACGCTGTATCTCGTCAGCAATACCTTAGGAGGCAGTCCCACCAACACAATGGAGCCAGCGCGATAAGATAGCATGCTGAAGTCTTACCCTACCATGAAAAATGTAGGTATTCTTTATTTTGTGAGATTTTATTGCCCAAAACTATTTTATAAGGAACAGTAGAAATTTGCAGTACATTTACTAGTGCAAATAAAAACAAAAATAAAAGTTCAGTATAGCCGTGAAATTTTCATTTTGTCTTAACTTTTTTTAAATCATTTTTAGTCCCTCCCCTCGGATATGTGATCTGGACGCGATGGAAGGGCCTACGCCATCAGCATTGAGATGGTAACCAAAGACATATCCTGACGTGGTAGTATCACATCTTGAATATTTTGATTTAATGCCGCGTCACATATCTAATATTTTGATTTAATGCCGCGTCACATATCTGGCATTGATGCACTGATTTTACAGATGTGATCCAACGGACATCCTGTCGGGGAGCCTTGAATGCTGGTGCAGTCTGGTGGGGCACTTGCCTCAGTAATAATGATGTGGGATTTCTTCTTGGCTGTAACACCTTTCTTAGCGTTCCCTGACATGATGCACGGAGAAAAAAAATAAAGTCATATCAATAATATTCCGGTCCCGATCAAGCATATTTGTGCATTGACTTTTATATAATACTTTTTTGAGATTGTTTCACGCATAATACAATAGATCGAAGAATAATGGAAGCTTCAATTAAACAGAATTGATGATCTAATTAGAGCATGAAATAGGGTTGCATCAACCATATTATGCTAACATCAACAATATTCATTGTTGATGATTTGACAGCTCTCTGATGCTCATGATAAATTCAATAATGTTTATGTTTAATTTGACCTTATTTTGAGGGTTGAACTAATGGTATCGGATGGTTGGTTTAAGCATACACAGAGATTCGTTCAAATGATGTTATGGTTGGGTCCAAAAATCAAGAAAATCGTTAAATTTACGATAAAAGTTCCTATAATGGTGGTATTTTAGTGCAATATGTTCTAATTGGAACATTTTGCACTAAATTACCACCATTATAGGAACGTTTACTCAATTAGCACATATTCTTTGGATATTACGAAATTAAACAACATATAACAATGTTTGAAAATTGGAAATATCATTCTTATCAACAGTCTGCTAGTCGCGGTGGAGGAAGAAGCGCTTCGACTTATTCACGCTTGATTAATTGTAGCGCATCAATGTCGTACCCGTTAGCTGAAATCAAAATTCATTAAAACTACTTTAAAGAATAGTTACAATTTGCTTACATACCTACAAACTCTTCGATGCCCGCCGCGGATAATCCAAACGATTTCAATAATTCTGCCACTTCTTCGTCAACATAAAACTCTTCAACCAGGTCGTCGTCCAACTCAACTGAGTGATCTGCCGCCGCCATGATATTTTTGTTTTCCTTCGCTTTGTCGTTGAGTGTGGATGGCAGCCACGAGGCTCAGTAGAACTGCTATATGCCCTATTTAATCTTCCAGTATGAGTGATTCAACGATAAACACGTATTCAAATATTGACATGTATGCTTGATTTAAGCATTCAATGGTTGATGTTCAATAACGTTGATTCAAATAAAATATATGCTTGATGTAAACATCAAATCGTTTTCAAACAACCATTTAAATTAACTATGTCAAGAATATCTTCGAAGCTTGAGATAACTATGGCAAAAGTTATATCAATCATGCATCATTTCTGTCCGTGTGAGCCGAAGCCATGCTTAATTATAAATCTAGCTAGACAGGTATACATTGGTACATAATGTGTTCAAGATTAAGGACATTTGTAGGAAACCGACTGTTAGATTCATTGAGTAGAAGTTTTAAAACTACGAACGTGGCACCATTCTTATTTTGTTATTTCTCATTTCAAAGAGTTATAATAAAAATACCACACATTATAACAATGGTATACAAATAATCTTATAACGGCTTCTTTCTCGATAATTTTTCAATAATAGATAGGGACTAGGCGTGATGAAGCTTTACCTTGCCACCGAAAAGTGAATCTAATAGCTGACCAAGATTGTTAGGCTGCACTTGCTGTCAGACTTTGAAGCGATTAAACGACTTAGAGATTAGTATTAGACAAATAAAAAGAAGGCAATGAACAGACAAGTAAACGTAAACGAGTCTACAACAGAACTATAAAATTTAACTGAAAAACGCAGAAGACAAGAACGGACTAAGGCGGACAAAGTGATAGGGCATCTAAAAGAAGTTAGACGAGGTATACATGGACAAATTTCAGAGCACATAAGAACTAGACATCTATTAACCTATTAACGACTGAAGAAGTTACGAAATGCCCTCTAACATTTCTTGCATAAAAAGACGCAACGTCCTCCCAATTTTTTTTAAAGAAAACTTCTCTTTCATAAGTCCCATCAGTAAACCATTAAAATTATACTATTGGGACTACTGATACATCAGACATGACAAAAATATTTCGACGATTTTTGATTGGAGAAAACTGCTCAAACAGACTTTTCCAGCACATAAATGACATTCTAAACTACAGAAAACTGAAAAAAGCCTAAGGCATTCGAAGGATTTGTTGATTGGACAAGGGTTCGTGGAGTCGCCAGTCCCTTGTCATGCGAAGACACGCGGCCTTCTGGCCGTAGTCTTCCGACGGTCCTCACTGAGATCGGCTGACCCTGCTACAAGAAGCCATCACGTAGGCTATTCTCTCAGAACAACCTGCTGAGAATAGTCCTGCAGCCATAGGTAATCCTTGCACTGATGGTGGGTTCTTATTACACATCGCATCACATCACATCACATCACATCACCATGCCTGCGATTTAAGTCCATAGTGGGGATGATTTTACCATAAGGTCTGTCACATATACCACTCATGTTGAAGGCTGTACCACAAACGTAGTAAATTTGACTGACATTTCATGGTAGTTTTGAAAATAGGTTTAGTCGGGTAAAATCAGGGGGTAAGTCAATTGGCCACCATGTGGTACCACCCTCAAAAACACACTCCGACACACTTCAAACACACTCGCCACCTGCTGAAAGATAACATAACATAATAACATAATACAAGGGTGTTTTGAAAAGTATCTACAAGGAAAGTGTCATCAAGATAGCCTTGTATTATGTTATTCTTTGTTCAGACTACGGAGTTGTAACATGATACAAGACTAATCTTGATGACGTTTTTTGAGTTGATAACCTTGTATTATGTTACACCTCCGTAGTCTGAACAAGGCATTATGAACAAAGCATAAACATCGATTTTACTCTGATGTTATAGTTTATCATTTTTTTAAATTTCTTTTGAGTTGCGTACAAGGCTTAAAACGAGAGGTGAATCGATTTCAAAAGGCGAGTTTTAATCTTATTCGAGTAATCCTTTATGCAAAAACACTGGAAGATATCTTTTGATCATATCGGTGTACTTTGGATGCTGAAACATAGCAATCTTGATCTTCCTCAATTTTTCGACATCCGATAAATCTACGCCATCCTTTATGTCTTTCTGTATGTCAGCAAGCTCAGACATAGGTACCAGCATGTGCGGAAGAAGTGTGCATGCCAGAAATGGTTCTGTAGAAAAAAATAAATTAAATTTAAGACATTCGTCCTTCTTCAGTTTACGAAAACTTACCCAAGATACCACATTTCGAAATTTCGATGTGCAGATCGATCAATGATGGTATTTTCTTGAGGTATCCCAGTTTCTTCAAGACTGACACGAGCTCATCGTGGTAGAATTTAATCAATTCGTCTCGGTGGTTATCTCTTGTCTCAACTGAGAACGCTGTATAGAGCGAGTAGATTAGGTCAATGGCTGGAGAACCCCATACACATATTTGGTAGTCGAGCTGTGGATTAGATAGTTTTGCTATACTGATGTTTCTTTGAATGAAAATCAAATAAACGTACCAATAAAATATCTTTCGTTTGTCCTTCAAATGTTTTGAACATCATATTTTTGAAATGAAAATCGCCGTGGTTGAAGACGTAAAACGGGTTTGAGTCTTGAGGGTAATAAATATCCAATACTCTCTGGGGGAACGATGTTTTGAATTTTTCCAGGTGTTCACTGTAGACTTCACATCCAGGCCAACTGTTGGTCAATCTAGCTAACAGAGCAATAGAAGCCGCCCATTTTACATTGGCGTATTCTGACATGATTAATAGGCCTTCATTTAAAACTTTGATGACGGGTACCTGTAATTTGGTTTGGAACATTACAAAATAACAGTGTACGATTTATAGGAGTCATACCGTATCGGCCAGAAACATTGACGCCGCATGCCATCGTGCCATTTTAGTATAGGCAATTTTTGCTTCATGGAGGTTTAATTGGCCCGCTTTCATCTTATAGTCCCGTTTAACTAGATCGTCGAACACCATTACCAACGACGGATCCTTTGAAGAATACAGAAGTCTGGAAAGATTAAAATTTACAAATCAGATAAGTAATACTTTACTTATGTAGTGTTTGCTTCTTCTAATAAGTAAGCTAGTAGCACAGAGAACAGACATCCAAGCTGGAGTGACCACCGTGTGTACATTTTTGTAACTGCCATTTTAAAATTACAGCTCGTTTCCGTTAGTTTTGGTGAATCGTATGTTGATGGCGCCACTTGCCCACCTTGAGATTTGATAGCCTGTCAATATTAGTTTGGTGAAACCTAGACTAGGGGGCATTGTTTTTCCAACGGTTTGCTTTTAAAAGTTTACACAGTAAATTGTGGAAAAAATGTTCGAGCCTCGATGTCTGTTCTCTGTGCGAGTAGCTAATGTACACACTACCAAAATCTCGTGTAAATTTCTGTCCCTGAGACCGACACATGCAAGCGTCCTTTAGCGCATAAGAATGTGTTGAAAGAGATGAGAAAATAAATTCAACCGAACACATCTTTTGTTGAATTGCGTATGTGTCAGTGTCAGAAGACATTATTTCACACGAAATCTTTATTTACGTCCCCCGACTTTACGTTTCCCGACTTTACGTTCTCCGACTATTTACAAACATGGATTAGGTCTCGTGTAAAATTCATAATTTCTAAGTGTGTAGTAAGCAAAAGTTCGTAGTTGTAGATCGCTTTGGCATGAATCCGTGTTCTTAGAGATGTATTGCTTACAATGATTGAAAATTGTTCCGAGAACGACTTTTTCGAAGAGTTTGGAAATGGAACTCAAAGACGATATTCCACGGTAGCTGTCGACGTGACAAACACAATCTTTTTGGGAAAGATGAATGCTTATTTCCATTCAGTGGGGGAAAACTCCACTGGCAAACGAAAGACTAAAAAAGTGTCGTAGTGGTGTGAGTACTCCAGCCGAACAATTCTAGCACAGCAAGATTTTCGGTCTGGTCCAACGGAGTTCGTTGGTTTCATGATGGCAAACTTCTCCGAGAGCAGCTCACATATTTCCTACATGTTAGACCCGATTCTGTCATCAAACACCATCGATGATGGAAGTCCAGATTCTTTCCGTTTTACGCTTACGTTTCTTCAGAGCGACTTTGGTCTCGATTTCAATTGCCTTTGAACATCACAATGGTAGTCAGCAAAGCATCGCCAACTTGCACTCTTGTAGAAATGGTTGATCCGTAAATAGTGCTCCCTCAGAGTAACACAGCATTTCTGCTTCTAATACTTCCCAAATGCTGACCTCGTGGTGGTCCTGAGTCTTTCCAGTTCTGGAGTTTACCACGGCAGACGTACAAGCTCTGTAGCCGTTCTTTTTGGAACATGACGATCGGTGGAGTAAAGGGTGTACGGAATCAAATTGCGACACAGACAAATATTCGGCGACATTCATCCGATCAACCAATCATCTTCAAACTTTCAGGGAGTAAAATAAAACATATTTTGAATATTTTCCCATGTTTGTTATTATTCGATTTCAATTCTATATCCAAAAGCATGAACACTACTCATAAGGTCCTGTACAACATTTGGACCAACTTTTTTTTTCGTGGCAATCCATTTTATCTTCATATCTTCCTCCGATTTCACTTCCTTAGGATGCTTCCAAAGTGCTGCTTCATAATAGCCTAGTACTTTTTAATTTGCCGCAGTTCCGGTGCGTTCGAGGAGGTTGAGATGCTTCGGCACGAATTTGACCTCCTTAGCCTTGTACACAGAAAGAAATCTTGTAGTAAAAACTACCATTTTACCCGAATACACCTATCTTTAAAACTACCATGAAATTTCAGTCAAATTTACTACGTTTACGGTAAAATCTACAACGTTTGTGGTATATTTGACAAACCTCATATTGATATCAACCGCACCATGGTTGATCTAATCGCAGGCATGGTAAAATCAAACGCATTTATAGTCAGCTGAAAATTGTTGGTGATTGCGCTTAATTTAACCCTCGAAATGGTAGTTTCTACTGCGGCTTTTTTTTGCGTGTACGACTCCAAAACCTCTTTCGAGTAATGGCACGAGGCTAAATCTGGCCAGAAAATCGTAGGACCATCGTGTGACCTCAGAAGCGAAAGTAGACGCTTTTGGAAGCATTCCTTTAGGTACACCTGCCTATTGACCGTTCCAGTTGTCAGGAATAGGCTGCTTTGCTTCCCACACGAGCAAATTGCTTGCAAAATCATATATTTTTTGGCAAAATTTGACGTCTTTTGCTATTTAACGTCCTCAGGGACATCAAATTTATGATGAGCAGTGAAAAACTGGAGCCCCGGAAGCTGCCGGAAGTCTGCTTTTACATACGTCTCATCATCCATAACGAGGCAATGTGGTTTCGTCAACATCTGGGTGTAGAGCTTCCGTACACTTGTTTTACCTACCGTAATCTGCCGTTCATCGCGATTAAAGGGTGTCCACAGTTAAATTGCATTACTTTCAATAAGCTGTAACATTTCACCCTTTGGATTGATTACAACGAAATTTTTGGGTGAAATGACCTCAGCGTGTATTGTTTACACTGCGTGAGTTGCATTATGAAATGTGTCGTAGTTTCGAAAATGGAGTCGAAGGAACAACAAGTACGTTAGAATATTTTGCACACGCACCTCGACAACCCACTTTTTTTGCTCCGAGCTATCGGAAAGATGTTGAAAATGCACCAGTCTACAGTGTTTCGTGGCATAAAACGTTTTAGGGAACGTTTATCTGTCGATCGGAAGAAGGCGAGTTGTAGAATAAGTGTTCCATACTGCGTGAAGATCACAAGCGAGTGTTTGCAGCCTTTAAACGCAAAACCAACTGTTCCGTTCGGAATGTCGTGCAAAAGCTGCAATTGACCAAAAGTTTCGTGCAGAAAGCCAAGAAACGAGACGGACTCCGTTCATTCAAAGTTCAGAGAGCTCCAAACGATGAAACACACTTAAAAGCGGACTTAAAACGAATTCCCGGCAACCAGTATGTGACTGCGAAAGAGTCTTCCAGGAAACAGCAAGTGTCAAAGTTTCCAAAGAAGTTCATGACTTGGCCGGTAATTTGTTCGTGTGGTAAACAGAGCAAGCCTTTCGTGACAACTTCAACTGTAAATGGTCAAGTATACATGAATGAATGCCTGAAAAAACAACTGCCCCCGTTTCTCAAAACACACAACGTTCCTACAATTTTTTGGCCGAACCTAGCCTCTTTTCACTACTCCAAGGATGTTCTGGAGTGGTACAAGATGAATGGTGTCAATTTCGTGCCGAAGGATGTTGATCCCCCAAACTCTCCAGAGTTGTGGCAATTGAAAAATATTTGGCTATAATGAAGCACGAGCTTCGTAGCCATCCAAAAGTTGTCACTACAGAACAGGTTCAAGCGTTGTACAAAATCTTATACGTGGTATTAAGAAGAAAGTTCGGGCTTTTGGATTTGGTAAAGAAATACAGTGAAATAAAAATACCTAAACCAAGATTATACATTCCCAAGTAACCACGAGGCTGTAATAGCATGTATATATAGGGCATATGTATTACGTCTAGTGCATCATTGAAGTTGGATTAAAGCTGAAAAGGGCCCCACTAAGATCGAACTAAAGCTATATCTTTTGTAATGCCATAAGACATTGCTAAAGTAGCATTACTTCATTGGTAATGCATCACTACATTCTTAAGCTAATCTAACGTTCATTACTTGATAACTGTTGAATTGATACGATTCCTTATTACCGATGTTGATTTTGGGTTGAATAAGTATAATAATATAATTCTTGTGGTTACATGGGAAAGATCCGGATTCGTAACAGCGTAAACAAATACACATTGAACTAATTCCACCCAAAATTTCAATAGAAAATACCCAACGGGTAAAAAGTTGCAGCCATTTAAAAGTGGTGCAATTTGATTCCGTACAACCTTTAAGTAACAATATTGGACAAGGTTTGATCCTTGTTGAGAATCTCATCCCAATCAATGTCCAGCAGTATATTAAGTTTTTGAAGCACTAAGTTTGTTGCACGATCCACGTCAAGCGTTATATGTAAAGGAGGGTGATGAATGACCAATTTCACCAGAGGAGATGCTGCAATGGCGATATCTGAGGCGTAATCCGTGCTGCTAACGGAACACAGATCGAGAGCCCGTCCATTCTCGTACTTGATTGGATTGATTTGTCGCAGAAGAGTGACGTTATAACAGTCGAGAAGGCAATTTATTCCATCATGGGAAATAGTTGGTAGCATCCGATCGTTAATTAGCCTGATAAAGAGGACACCAGTCTTATATTCTACGTTGAAATGGACTAGTTAAAAAGCGTCTTTTGAATGTGGACATGAATCGTTGACTACGGTGCTCAAGAAAAGAAAAAAGCAGCGGCGGTGTTGCGATGGCAAGCAAACACAACAAGAAGCTGAAGTGTGACCAATGTGGGAAAGTGGGCCACAAAAAGGCCGAATGCCGGGCGCCGGCGAAAGAAACAGTGCATTCCCTGTTGCACACACAGAAGAAACGAACAAATGTTTTGAGCAGTACACAGAAAGCAAACATTGGTGTGCGTGAAGACAAACTAGAAGTGGCTTTCATGGCAGCCGATACGTAGAGAAACTTTTTGAAAATCGGATGGCTTATCGACTCGGGTGCGACAGACCACATGATGAACTCTCATTTCACAATAATTTATTTGCTAACGCCCATAGATCAAGTCCTACAACCTTTTCACGACTACGAAGCCGTTGTAACCGCTCACTTGGGGTTGAGAATCTCTTGGCTCAGAACTGACAAACGTGGATAGTATGTCGAGGACCGCTTTTTTTTTCGAAGCAAAGGTATTGCGATGGAAACGAGCACCCCTTACTCGTCACAACAGAATAGCGTGTCCGAAAGGATCAATAGGACTCTGATGGAGTGTACCTGAGCAATTCTAGCAGAAAGCGGTTTCACTAAGGAGATGTGGGGCGAGGCTGTGTACACCGCCACGTACCTAAAGAACCGGTGTCCGACTACAGCTTTTGCTGAGAAGAAAACACCTCTCGAGATGTGGACTACCCACATTCCAAAGGATCTGAGAACCAAGCTGGATCTCAAAGGACGGAAGCTGTACATGGTGGGATAACGTGTGCATTTAAAAAAAATGACAAAAATTGCCGATTTTTCATGGGTTTACCTTCACCCGCACTGACAAAACTACCCATGCAGCATCAATCATAGTAATCCATGCGTTAGCAGACAAAATTTGACAGCTCTATTAGTCGAACTCTAACCGTGATGGCAAAAACAGTGAAGCAACTCCGTTCAGAAGGAGCGGCTGATCTTATTCAACTCGATTTTCCCGGCGAATCGCGACGGGGTGGTGGTGATGCACGACGAGACCTATCTCACCCTGCATGGCACTTTGTATTTTACTTCTCCCACGAAGGAAGTGAGCTCCGAGGTGCAGTTCATTTCACACACCAAGTTCCCCAAGAAGATGCTGCTGTAGCTGACAATCAGCCACAGAAGGGGATGTCAAAGCCTTCTCGTCTCTTTTTTCGCTCCGGACTGGTCGTTTATAGTCGGAAATGCCTGCCGGAAGTTGCGTCGTTCATCAAGAAATACCATAAGGGCGAAGACGCGGTGTTCTGGCGGGATCTGGCGTCGGCCCACTACTCGAAGCGATCGTTGGAGGAGATGGAGCGGCTGAATATCGATGTGGTACACAATTCGGCGAACCCGCCCAACTGGGTCCCCCAGCTGCGTCCCATCGAGTATTTCTGGGCCAACCTACACCAACAATTTTTTCGTGAAAACTGAGGAGGAATTGATAAATAAAACGAAGAATGACCTCAAAAACATGCCTACACGCATGTTTTCGTCCACCATGGCGAATGTTCCGGTTATGATCGTCAGATGCATAAAAAGGATCCTTCCAAATCTTCATTCAAGGTGCAAACGGATGTACAGTTATCTGTATCGCACCGGGCAATCAGACGACGTGCCGTTGCAGCCGGATTATTCTCTCGACGGGTTGCGAAGAAACCTCTGATTTCACTTAGGAACCAGAAGAAAAGACTCCTGTTTGCTCAATTTCATATTGGCTTGGATGTGCAGAATTGGCGGGCGGTTCTGTTCAGTGATGAGTCAAAGTTCAACATCTTCGGAAGCGACGGGATTTGCCGTGTACGTCGACCGACTGGAAAACGCTTAGATTCACGGTACTGCTAGAAGACGGTGAAGCATGGCGGAGGCAATGTGATTTTCTGGTGATGTTTTCCTGCAAGTGGCCTTGGTCTAATTCATCGAATTGATGGAATTATGGCCCGTTTCATGTACAATAACATCCTGAAAGATGTTATGCTGCCATATGCTGAAAGGAATATGCCTTTAAAATGGATATTCCAAGAAGATAACGACCCCAAGCACATCGCCAAAATCGTCAAACAGTGGTTTAAGGATAACCAAATATTGGTGAAAGACTGACCGCCCGAATCTCCGGATCTGAACTCTATAGAGAACCTTAGGGAGATCGTGAAGGTGTTCGAAATAAGGAGCAGTTGTTTGCACAAATCCAAAAGGCTTGGGCAGCAATTTCACAAAACTTCATTGACCACCTGATCGAGTCTATGCCTCGCAGATGCAAGGCTGAAATTGAAAATAAAGGATTCGCTACGAAATATTGAAAGCCAAATTGAATTTGGTAAACAACACGCGAAGTTGCACTTGTGTTGTCCAAGAGGAAAACATTGACTCTTTTTTTTCCATGAAATCTATATATATAAAAATGAAATGCTGTCCGTTCGTGACAGCATAACTCACGAACGCCTCAATGGAATTACTTGATTTCTTTTTTCATTTGATTCGTCTTGAATTCCAACAGGGTCTTTAAAATAAAAAATGTACGAAATTTTTTCGGGAAAGTAAAAAATCATTTAAATTAAATTTTCACTTTGCATGGAAATATCATAATAGAAAACAACAACACCATCCATCGAGTTGGAAGGAGAAACCGTTGGAAAATTTTATAATGGCGTCTTATTTAAAACAAAAAAGGACGAGAAGGAGCGAATCTCTCATTGTTATTTAGGACTTTTGAAAAATTATGCGAAAAACGATTTATTATGCGGAGTTTTTGTTTACGTGGTGTTCAGAATTCACGCGAGGAGATACTGTTCACTTAGATTTTGTCATTAACGCGTTTAAATAAACACTTTTGTTGCTTTTTACGAGGTTTTCGTAAATTACGGGTTTGTACGTGAATTCTAGGAGCTACTCAGTTGTTTTTAAGGATTTTTTTTTCAGCGCACTCATTCCTGCGTAAAAAGCAACCTCACCCAAGTAACATTGCCAAAACCATCCAGCTTTACTAAGTTTTATTAAAGTTTTATGAAAGCCACCAGAAATCAATTCGGTTTTATTATGGCAGCAAGAGATGCCAATAGGTTTCAAATTTTAGTCAGGTTTATAAGAACCTACACAGCTTTTTTACAACAATCTTAAAACCTTAACTTCTAAAATTTTATCCCTATGAAAGTTTTTATTTTGACTTTGTAAAATCATAAAATGCTGATTTTAAATACCGTTTTAGGACTCATTCATATTATCTTATTATGGTCAGTTGAAAAAGCATTTTAAAACCATTTTCCTTCCAGTAAATGCATTAAACGGCTAATTGGCAATTTGAAAAGCTTCCAAGCGACCAGATAGTTTTATAGTAACCATTGCTAAAACTGTGATTTCTTGCAATCGCCATATTGGAATGAATGAAATAATTGAAATGTGAAAAAGACACTAAATTTTAAATGTCATACAATTGAACTGAAGATCTAAGGCAAATTTCGGTATTCGTTCAGATAACCTTATTGAATTCCATCAATTTTCAGAAGTTTCTTGATTAATTTATCGAATATATTTCTTTAAATTTTGTTTTTGATGTTGTAAATTCGCATAATTTCCGAGGCGCAATTTTCAGCTCTCATCATGCCAATATTCACCATACAATTAAATGCGCATATGATTTAGAGCATGATATGCTTAACAAAAAAACTCAATTTGTTTTATATATTTTGCTTTCAAACATAATTTTCCACAACACTTGAGCTTTTTCTTAGCCATTATTTACTGTCGAATGAATCAGAAGAGCAGAGAATCGAACAAAGCAGAACAACAAAACCAACCACGATATCGCCGTGAATTTTGACAGCTGTGGCCATTCGGCATTATCTTTCATAATAACATCTTTCACTAGAACATTTTCAAAATCTTTATGGTCTTGGAAAGATTTTATTAATTTGTTCTCACAACCGTCTAAAGAGTGGGCCACTTTGTACACATTTCGGCTTTAAAGATGCATAGAGGAGGTATTGGTGGACAAAATAGTTTTGAATGTGGTTTCATCTACAAAGCCGGGAGGAGCGCTATACGGCTGGAATAGAACTGAAATTGTTACTTGGCAGTGTAAACGTGTAGGTTCACGTATAAATTGAAACGTTTGTATTGGTGATATCTCGCAGCGAGATGTAAATAGGAGTGAAGTTCGATGGAGAATGAGAGTATTAGTTTTGTATTCTATGTTGATCTGACAGGTGTATAATAACATTTTTGTTAATATTAGTATCGTTCACTGTTTATATTAATATTGCATCAGGAAAGTGAAAACGAACATATTACTAGAAATTTAGAAGAAACTAATTATGTTGCAATTTCCATTTCAATTAGTATTATTGTGCAATGCCTCCTACTAGACGAAGTAATATTGGTCGCTGCAGCCGCACGACTGTTAGCGCAGCAAAATCTTGAATGATACGTTCTGCATGCAACTTAAAATGACTTGGATCGACAACGAATGGCACGGGCTCGACCGATGTTGGATCAAGAAGAGAGCAGGTCGAAATACAAGCGATAGAAAGAAGCGTAATCGGGAAGCATCAGAAAGATCTGGTGACAATCGTACTCAAAATAACATCACTAAACGACTACGACAGCAAACCTACATTCTGCAAAATCTTCAACGTGCATTTCAATATGATCCTTTGATTAATTTCAGTGCGAATAAATCAATCGCCATTGAATCAATGAGTGAAGTTTGTTCTCATTGTTATGCATTGTAGCTCCCAAATGAAACACCAAATGAATTGTGTTGTGCAAGTGGCAAAGTTAAAGTAACGCCACTAAATCCACCACCAGAGCGTATGCGCTCATTGGTTTCTGGATCAGAAAGTGATTCTAAACATATTCTGCAGAACATCCAGAGTTATAATGGTTGTTTTCAAATGACTTCGTTTGGGGCAACGAACATAATAAGAGAACAGTTCATGCCAACACCTATGGTAATATCTATAATGTTCTATAAGTGTTCTTGGGCAATAAACCTTACCTTACAGCAACACATTTTGATTAAATCATCACACAACAGTAAGAAATTAACTCTAAATAAATGGAATTAATACTTATTGCAAATAAACTTTTTCATTTATAACTCCTCCAATTTTCCATTAAGTAATTCAATTATGGGCAGGACAACGTCTGCCGGGCCAGCTAGTTGTTATATATAAATAATGATTTTTTGTGTTATAATAAACATGAAAAGTGCTGTTTCTACAAACAAAAAAACATGTTTCTCCCAATTGACTTTTTATAACCCTTCAATGCTGAGCTTCATTAACCTCGAGCTAGCCACGAGTAACTGGCATCCCTCTTTTACTAATATTGAAAAGGAAAATTCTGTGTACAACATTATTGAATATCGGTTATACACGGCTGAGCCGAACGAACTGATTAAAAAAACAAAAATGCTGAGTTGCATGGTTGGGATGGACTGGTTGCAAATGTTTTGTCCAACACTGTAGTTGAATACCGCTTACAGCTCAAAAACTTAATGAATTATAATAGATAATGCAATTAATCGTTGCATATAAGGCTGAATTAAGGGACACATACCCTACTAATTTTTATTGCTTCGATAAACGATGATACGATCTAACTTTTGTACTCCGTTATATCGAAGTAAGATTGTAGTCCCAAAATAGTTGCCTCAACCTTGGTGTATTTTTTCACGATGATCGGAATGTAACTGTTTGTCGTATGCATATGACCTTCAGAAGGGAAAACATGGAACATCGATCGTGGAATGATAATAATGTCACCAAGAGCAACCTTCAAATTTGAATCAACTGGTTTTTCCATCGAACAAAAACAAAAACAGCATTGATCTCACCTTGGTCCGAATTCCGTATCCGCTCCGATGGATCGTAGCACCCGTTCCATTTCGGGAACTATGGTCTGGTAAACGTTGGTTTCTGTTTCGAAAAGTGGTGCAAGTTTCAGCAGCATATCTCGCCTTTCACCAGCTTCTTCCGGGATGGTTTTGATAATCAGCGAAATTTCACGTGGCTCTTCAAGGCTTCGGTATTTCACAGTGGCCCGTAAAATCACACTCAGGATATGATCCCCAGCGTTCGAGCCAGGACTAAAAGTACACTCGCTTACCGTTAAGTTGGGGTCTTTTTCCGACTGTTTGAGCACTTTTTCGAAGAATGCTCGATCCAGCCACGATGGTGCGTGCATTTCTTCTTTGTAGAAAACCATGATTAATATTCAAACTTACACGACGGTGCGTCTGTAACGGGTGGAAGGTGATATTGGACTAAGCTGTAACTATGTTAGTTGGGTAGATTTATGCTGCTTTGTTGTTGTTTGACTATCAGCTTGTTTTCGTTTCAGGTTACCTATCTAGTGGATGGGTTGGAAGATATGATTACATATTTGCTTTTGCTCGCTGCACCAGTCGGGTTTACCCTATGAATAAGATTTGAGGTTGATGAAGAATCTAAAGTCTAACATGATTCAAAGGGTTTATTACTCGGATTCGCTTTTGCTGGGTGTGTTATTTTTCTACAAAAAATCTATATAATTTTGCTCTGTAATTACGATTCCTTGATATTGTGCAATTTATTTTTGCTTAAGAAAAATAATGAATCTTATGATGAGCAATAATTGGGGAATGGGATATATGCAATATTTGCCCATGGGTCCATAAAATTAGACTTATCGATAAAAATCGCCTTCGATCTAGCGATTTAATTAAAAAAAAAAACCACTTTTACGAGTGAATTAGTAAAATGATTGTAATTGCCGAGCACTTGACATTGAATAAGTCTGTAAGTTGCAGATGAAATAGGCCTGTCTGTGAAACGATAACTAGTGATTGCTAGTGGTATTTAAGGGTTTGATAGTTTGAAAATGTGTTTCAGTTTTTATTTGTTAGTTTTTTAAAAGTGATCAATTGAAGAGTTAATTTATTTTTTACTAGTATTAATATCACTAAAAGCCCAACTTTTATCAAACGTACATTTGACGCCCTAAAACTTTTCCGTAGACGTGGAACACCTGAGCCCTTCGAAGTACACAACGCGAACATAAGAGCCTCATCAAGGCCAAGAAACGCGGTTAAAGGTTGTTCCACATCAAATTGCACCACGGAAAAACACTGTAGAAAATTACCTATTGGGTAGCTAGAAATGAGAAGAAAAATTAGTATTTTCCATTTAATTTCAACTACTTTTGCTTATCTTGACATATACGCGTATTTCGTCTACAATGTGCAGACTTCTTCAGTGTCTCGTAGTAGCTAAACTCGGCTGGTTGAGTAAACAGCTCAAACTCTCTAGGACCCATTGGGTATTTTCTCTTGAAAACGTGATGTAGGGTATGTGTCCCTTGACTTAGCCTAATATGCAACAATCGATTACATTTTTCATTGTAACTCATAAAGTATTTGAGCTGAAAACAAAATTTAACTAGCTATACACATCCTAAGGTATGTTTAATAAGCCATCTTGTAGTATGTATCACGAAATGCTACACAACTCGTTTTATAAAGTCTTGAAACTTTCGAGGGATATGGATGTAATGTCGGTCTATGGGTACCAAATTGGGTCTAATCATGGATGCAAGTTCGTCCCATTCGATAGATTTGTTATTAAATGTTGTCTGAGTACGAGTTTTTTTTTCTGATTTTCTAATTCAAGGCGTTCCCAGCTGTATTCGCTCTACCCAACAAACAACTTCTCAAATCAAACTATACTTAAACTGCTAAGAAACACTTAAGTGATTTTTACATATGAATTAGCGGTCATTCGACAATCAAAACATTATAATTCACTCTACACAGATTTTGTTCCTTTAATTTGTGTTAAGACGAGCCATTTGAACAACTTTCAACCGGAACTCAGACATTTGTAATGTAAAAGTTACCAATAACAACATTTTTACCACGCTTTTCATACAACAGGCCATAGTTGGGAACATAGAAAAAAATATGTCCCTAACATTGGGTCCACCGTTTGCTTGTTAAATCATTGTTATTTTACCAATGTGACCTGTAAGTTTATAATATGTGACTATTTTCTGTACATCTTGCCTACATTATTCGGTTTATAGGTGCAATTTCGGAAAATTTAGATCATTAGAAGATCGTATAGATAATCTGTTCAGCTTAACCAGTAAAGTCATGATGTCTAAAAAGTCAAGGAAATCGAAAACTACGCGGAAGTGAGCTACTATAAATTGATTAATTATGTCTCAATTGCTTTGAAATAAATTGGTCATGCTGATAGCAACATGATTTTGTTGATTATTGAAGAAAAAACGACATATTTGGTACATAGGCCGAATCAAGGAGTTAGGCTAACATTACATCCCGTTACCCTAGTTTGAGTCTTTTTTTTTATCGCTGTCTGTTTTTAGAAAATTTGTTAAAAAATAGGGTCACCCGAAAAGCAACGCCACGGATTTATTTTGCGCATGCATCATCGAGACATCGGAAAACTACTCGGATTCGTGAATTCAACGGTGAGTCGTGTGATTAACGTTACTATGAAACTCTGAGCAGTGAACGGAAGAAGAAATGCCTACCGACTGGATGTTCTATTGATGATCAGGATCAAAAGTGTTCCGTGAGAGTGCTTAAGCGGAATACTAAAGCTTTGGTCAGGGATGTGGCCAAAAAGTTGAACCTGTCCAAGAATTTTGTTCAGTTCTCTTTCTGCTTTCGATTGGTACGGTTGAGTTTTGTTTATTCGCGCGATAGCCTTCTTCTCTACGGCATTTTAATCTGTTTACATTGTTCCTTTTCATCAACACGGTCGCTTTTGTTGTAACAGCAATGTGCGAGTTGAAACATACTGTGCGATTTACCTTCGCCAATGGAGCGGATAAACCAACCTTAGGCAAAGTGGCAAATTTCATCAAAGGCTGGAGCTGGGCATTCGTGCCTACACTGGTGTGCGTGGACGTGAAGGAGGAAATCCCGTCATCGCTGCATTTCGCCAACCGGAAGGGAAACATTTATTACGAAGGCAACAAGGACAAATGCTTCATCTGCAAAGAAGTGGGACACCTGATGGCTTCTTATCCCAAGTGAAATGTTCAGAGTTAGCCAAAACTGCGTCGGCAAGAAAAGGAACAAAGCAGTAGTTTGAAGCAAACGTACGGATCTGCAGTAACCGAAGGCGCAGGCAACGTAGGATCAGAAGCTGACGGCGAGAACGTATTGGAAACGCTAGGTGTGCCGGAAGATATAATGGAGGAATCTGTCATGATGCCGGTGGATACCGAAATCAGTTCACCGCATTCATGTCAACGGGGATCAGTAAACAAAAAGAGAATGCTAGAATTGCAAAAGAACAAGAAGAAGGCGTCATAAAATCGCCCCCAATAAAGAAGAAGAACCCTAGTTTGTTTAAGAAATAGTTATTTTGTGTGTATCCCACAAACATTGCTTATGGCTCTGTAAAGCTAACGCAATTGATCCTAACAAATAAACGAACTGGTTAAAAGAATTTTGTTTAGAGAGCAAAGGATCGGGAGGGACTTGTTACAAGGGGGTCAGACGGACCCTCCTTCAATGCCCTCGATCCCTGGTCTAAGCCACGGGGACCATTGAGGGTGGGCTCTCAAGGCCTCTTTTGTTTCGACTGACTTGAGCTTGAGCTTCAGGCCTTTTTACACTCAAGGTCGGCGTTATGTGGTGAGTGTCGTTCCGTTGGTGTATTCTCCGGGACGTGTGGGTCGGGTTGATTGAACTAAGCGCTATTGGATCCTGATTGTTAAAGAGTAGAATGTTTTATAGGTTAGGAGTAATGAGTTTAAGGAGCTACTGGGTCAGTTTTATCCACTTGAAGGCTGTAAATGCCTAAAAGTATACCTGATTGTTTAAATCTCCGCGTACTCAGTTTGGTATTACTCGATTTATTATTGAAGTAACCTCCAATAATGGTAAAATTGACTATCACATTCTTCTCTGTGTAGTCAGGTGAAAACTGTTGGTGTTTACGCTTAATTTAACCCTCGAACTACCGTTTTTAGCTGCCGGCGTCGGTGGTGTAGTGGTAAGCGTAACTACTACTAGCACCCCAGTGGGTCTGGGTTCAATCCCAGCCGACGTCGCACAGTGGTCGGAAAAGCCTTTTTTCAGGGTGAAATTAATAACTCCTAAGGGTTACGTTTCCGAATCATGGTGTCTTCTACAAAGTTGTATCTGAACAATTTGTCCATCTTGTGGTGATAATTTGGTAGTTCCAAACTTTACCGCTAGGGCTGTTGATAACTTTTGAACGAAACACAATAGAAGGGTAATGCCAACAACAAGTTTGTAGGAAATATAGTTTCAAGCAACTTTGTTTCAGACACGATTTTTCTATCTCTTCATTCGACCATGATAGAGCTATTTTTCTGCTTTATATCAGGGTGTCTCTTAAAAACGAGTTTTTTTTATTATAACTTTTTTGTTTCTCATTTTAGGATTGAATAATCTTCAATCAAAATATATAATCCAATATAGCGCACATTTTTGCTGAACAAAGTTTTTTAATACTGCTTCTGATTCAAAAGTTACGAGTAATTTTAGCTAAAAAAATGCTTTTTTTCTTTTCGCCCTTATGATTATTTAGGCAAGAATAGGCCAAAAAATCATCAAAATCTTGTTTTAATGGGTATTAGGGAACATAATGCTATATAAATGAGCCCGGGTACTTCTGGGGCACACAAGCGGGGACTGCTTAAAATCGGCCATTTTTTTCGTTAAAATTACCCCTAACTTTTGAACAACAAAATATACTTATACACTTAGTTCAGCAAAAACTTGTATCATATTTTTCTCTACAATTTGTTCTAAGATTATTTTTTCCTAAGAATTGAAACTAAAAAGTTAGAATAAAAAAACTGATTTTTAGGGACACCCTAATGTACACCAGCAAAATAGCTTCGAACTATAGCAGTGCACAAGGGCCAGACGCTTCAGTCGTGAATGAACAGCATGTAGCGTGTTGTATTGGCTTTGTTTTCGTTGCTGTACAGCATTCAGTTTTGAATATTTCCATTGGTGTAAACATTTATGGCAAACTTCAATGTAATTTATAAAACTGGGGTTTATTTTCATTTACGAGTGCCCCTAGGATATCTAATCATAGCCAATATAACAAGCTACATGCTGTTCATTCACGACTGAAGCGTCTGGCGCTTGTGCACTGCTATAGTTCGAAGCTATTTTCCTGGAATACATTAGGGTGTCCCTAAAAAATCAGTTTTTTTATTCTAACTTTTTAGTTTCAATTCTTAGGAAAAAATAATCTTCGGGCGAAGTGTAGAGAAAAATATGATACAAGTTTTTGCTGAACTGAAAGTATAAGTATATTTTATTGTTTAAAAGTTAGGGGTAATTTTAACGAAAAAAATGGCCGATTTTAAGCAGTCCCCGCGTGTGTGCCCCAGAAGTACCCGGGCTCATTTACATAGCATTATGTTCGTTGATACCCATTAAAACAAGATTTTGATGACTTTTTGGCCTATTCTCGCCTAAATAATCATAAGGGCGAAAAGAAAATAAGCATTTTTTTAGCTAAAATTACTCGTAACTTTTAAATCACAAGCAGTATTAAAAAACTTTGTTCAGCAAAAACGTGCGTTATAACGATTCATATATTTTGATTGAAGATTATTTAGTCCTAAAATGAGAAACAAAAAAGTTATAATGAAAAAACTCGTTTTAAAGAGACACCCTGATACAAAGAACAAAAAATAGCTCTATCATGGTCGAATGAAGAGATAGAAAAATGGTGTCTGAAACAAAGTTGCTTGAAATTATAAAGCTTGCTGTTGACATTACCCTTCTATTGTGTTTCGTTCAAAAGTTATCAACAGCGCCGCCCTAGCGGTAAAGTTTGGAACTACCAAATTATCACCACAAGATGGAAAAATTGTTCAGATACAACTTTGTAGAAGACACCATGATTCGGAAACGTAACCCTTAGGAGTTATTAATTTCGCCCTGAAAAAAGGCTTTTCCGACCACTGTGCGTCGGTGGTTTTTCTGAGGCGAAAAAATCTGGTCACGTCTTCCTTCGGAAGGGAAGTAAAGTCGTTGGTCCCGGCTCATAGTCATTAGTCGTTAGCCAGGGTCCAGGCGGTGGAGTCGTATCCCTGGCGTCGGTAATTGTCACCATGTGAGGAAATAGGCCGACGATAAATAAATAAAAAAAAACTACCGTTTTTACTACGGTTTTTTTTGAGTGTATAGAAATGAAAACTTGGCTCTGTGAAATTGACTGAATTAGCCTGATAAATGATATATAGGATAGGGAACGGCTTAATCAGGGGTGACTGTTTTCATCAGTTGTTTGGAAATAGGTCTAAAACTCCTATATTTTCGGTATTATTTCACATTTAGTGACTCGGAAATAAACTCTGTCTATCGGGCTAAGGATTCGAAGTATCAATGAAGTATAAATCATGATTCACTTCCAATTAATTACTATCATTTTGAAGATTTAAAATACATCATCCATAAAACCATCAGTTTCCTACCTGCTAAAGAAGTTTGCTAAAATTTTGCCTTTGCGAATTTTGCATTTGGTGGCGTGTACCTAAGGGAATGTCTCTCACATCTAGGCTTGTTGCCAGAATGTGCTGTTGAAAATTGAGTTAAAATTCATTTCATATTTCAGATGATCTGAAATCACTATTTATTTCATGTTTCTTTCAGTCATTTGAGGTTGATCTACACAGAACAGACCCCAGAGATCAACAGAACAACAGAGAACAGTGCTCATTCGTGTGTTAACTTCTGTAACGGCTTTTTTTTTTAAATTACAGCTCGTTCTGTTAGTTTTGGTGAATCTTATGTTTATGGCACCATTTGCTCGCCTCGAGATTTGATAGTCTGTCAATTTTTGTTTGGTGAAACCTAAACTAGGCGGCGTTATTGTTCGAGCCTAGATGGCTGTTCTCTGTGGTTGATCTATGGCTATGATTATAATGCCCATGCACATGCAAGGAAACAATGTATTTCGGAGCTCTCCAATAGTACTCAACTATAAATAATAATAAATAATCCTTCGCTGTTGATTGGAAAATATGGCTTCAATGTTGCTTTTGAGAGAGCCTATGTTTCCGCTCTTCTTAGTTAAACATGGCTAAGGGATACCGGTATTGTCGTGAAGCCTGCTATCTCTTACATTTGCTGGCTTTCAAACGAAGTATCATGTTTGCCGTCATAGTTGATTTGTCTAACATTTAAAGCCCGATTCAATGTAAATTTGGACGCATTCTAGTGATCATAACTCAAGAATTAAACAATATACACGGTTGATCAAAACGTCAAACAAAAGGGTACTTATTCAGTTTTCAAACTATATAAACAGGTTATTACATTTCACCGTTTCGAACGAACTGTCGCACTTTACTTGTGATCGATGCTATCATGATCAGTACAGTCGCTGGTGATACTGTACCGGCGAACTTTAAACGCGTTTGTTGTGCATTTGTTACTTCTTTACTGCATCTTCGAAGTTTTTGCTTAAAAATTGCCCAATATTTTTCGATCGGTCTGAACTCAGGGCAATTCGGAGGCTTAACCTCTTTGACGGCGATATTAACATTGTTTGCATCATACTATTCTATTACCTCCTAGGAGTAGTGCAGCTGGCTTGATCCGGCCACAATATAACGTTGGCCTTGTGTTGCCGAATGAAGGGTAAAATCTGCTTTTTCAGACACTCTTTAATGTAAACCTTCGACGTCATTGTGTGAGATGTGATGAAAACCATGGTTTTAAGGCCACTACTGCAGATTCCTTGCCAAATCATTCAATTCCGCGTAAACTTGTCAGCAAAAACAAATTTATCCCCACGACCAGTTGCCAGGTAAAATTTGCGTCCAGGGATTTGTTTATAATCAATTTTGACGTATGTTTCATTATCCTTTAAAATACAGCCACCAAATTTCGTCAAAACTCGTTCGTATAGGAATCGTGCTCGCTTTTTGGTCACTAAATGTTGTTTCAGGGAGCGATTCGAATGTTTACTGGCACAAAAAAACTTATATCCTTCTCTTGAAAGAATGTTACGCTATGCTCTATCCACACTTAGGGTATTGTTTGATTACAAGACACACCGTTGACTCTGGGAATTTTAACACTTTTACTTTTTTTGAGGCAGAAAACGTAGGATTCTCTAGATGTTTGTTCACAATTAATTTTCTTTTCTCAAGTTTCATTATCCGTAATTTCGAGATGCGTCGATCGATCGAGAAAAACTTTTCACCAATTTCTTTGTCAATGAAACATCAAAAAATGCCTGTCAAACGTTTTCTGTTTCAACCACCACCGTGCGTCCAGATTTATTTTGAATCGAGCTTCACGTGAGATTAAATGAAATAAGAAATAAACATTGCCAATCTAAACATCAATGACAAACTAAAACTTGGATTGTGTACGTCTGTCTCATAACCTGCTAGTTGACGAGTTTGTGATCATAGCAGTCGACATGTTTTCATTGATTATTTTCGAGAGCGAATGGGTAAAACGAAGAAGCCGTTTGAAGAAATTGACGTCTGCACGAAATCACACACGTACAATATTGTTAGCTTATGTACGGTTAGCGGAGCTGAAGAAAACATTTTCATGATCGGAAAGCAATCCACAGGCTTTTAATAAGTCCTTGCGATCGGGAACTTTATTCCATCGCAATGAATTTGTCTGAGTTTTAAAATGCACGTGTCTGAAACTAGAAATTAGAAGAAAAATTTGTGTTTTCCATTTAATTCCAACTATTTTCCAGTCGAGTTATTAGTACGAGACACTGGAGAAGTCTGCAAATTGTAGACAAAATACGAGTATCTGTCAAGATAAACAAAGGTAGTTGGAATTAAATTGAAAATACTAATTTTTCTTCTAATTTCTAGTTACAGGTATTCCACTAAACAGCTCAAACCCTCTAGGATTCATGTTTTTTTAAGGTAAGCTCCGATAGATAAGAAGTAAGCATAGGGATTAATGTCCGAATATTGGCAGTTCTAATTATACACAGAAAAAAATCTTGTAGTAGAAACTACCATTTTACCCGACTATGCCTATCTTTAAAACTACCATGAAATTTCAGTCAAATTTACAACGTGTATGATAAAACCTTCAACATTTGTGGTATATTTGACAGACCTCATATTGATATCCACCGCTTCATGGTTTATCTAATGGCAGGCATGGTAAAATCAAACGCACGACACGCATTTGCGCTCAATTTAACCCTCGAAATGGTAGTTTCTACTGCGCCTTTTTTTGTAGATAACATACAGCCTCATCAAATATCCCAGGCGATGCATAAACTGCTTGAAACCGGTCCCGTACCCTATGATAAAAAAATAAGGATTAAGACAGTGCGGTAAAAATGGTTCTCGATAAATAACCGACCGGTACAAAAGAAATAGATACGCAAAGGGCAAGGTGGATTGATCAAGTGGTAGGTGAGATGAGGGTACTCCGCAGAATGCAAGGTTGTTGAACTATAGCCATTCAAATTATAATTTGGATACGACTTTTTTTGTACAGCAAAGGATACCCAGGCCTTAGCCTGGCTGATTATTGTTGACTGTTATCAACTAGTATGTAAATTTAACTATTGGTTTAATGATTGGTTCTAGGGTACACAATTTCGAAGAATCAGAGAGATTCTTCTTAGCTATTTACAAATGTAAATTTCAATAATTTATTTTTTATTAATAAACATTCAAAATTCCACAGTCGGCTTCGTGGAAACCAGGAAGATACAGAAATCACAATGAAAATATTAAATGTTAATAAACAGTTTAGGGTGAATTTAAATAAATCAGTTTTTTTTATACAGGTGAACTGTTGGTAAAGATAAATAAAAAATAAACACTTTAGTTCCGTTTATTGTCCATTTTGTCATTTGACGATTTATTACAGTGAAATAAAAAATATCATGATAATCATCATCACAGCAGCAAATCTTTTTTTTATAGCATTTAAATTTTAAAGAGTAGTTTTGTTAAATTGCAAATGTGGGCAATAAATGTATTTACTCAAGATAGGTTTGAAGTTGTAAACTGTAGCCTAAGTAATACTGATTGACCGGTTTACGTCGAAATGATGAATGTTATTGATTTTGTTTTTAATTTCAGCTTATAAGCAGGAACAGTGAAAAATTGCAAGAAATGAAGCGATGGTAAGACTCCAGCTAACAGTGTTTGTTGAAAAAAAAAAAAAATTAAAACTTGAACAGCTAAAACATTTGTTTTTTTTGTACTAACAACATTATATCTTTCGAACTCAGCTTACGAAAACTTTCTAATACTTTGGAATTATTTCTCTTGACCTTTGGGGTTGATATTGGTAGAATATATAAATTCCTTTAAGTAATTTTTTCTGTCATTTGTTTGTAAATAATGTCCCTTTCACAACTTAAACATCAACCTACGTTACGTGGCTATTTTAATGACGCCATCTTCCATAACGATTGCATAGAACATAGGACAGTAATGAGTAGAACGGCAGTTCTGATTCTGATTCTAAAATATTTGGTCTGTAAATGCAAGCACGTTCCATGAAATCATGACAATCCACTATCCTTACTTATAAAACCTCCATTATTTCACACATTAGAGTTCAAGCACTAAATTTATCATGAATTTTCTGTTAACTAACGAGTCATTTGATGCCACACAAAGAAAAGATAATTCCAAGTTGGTTACGGCTCCAACAGTCCTTTGTACAAAAAGGTGGGCAAGTATCTCTGGATGACGGAGACATATTTCGGATGCTGGAACACACGCTCCATTATCTCTTGCATTTTCTCCTTATCACCAAAGTCAAGTTCGACGCCTTCTTCTGGGTTAGTTTCGTTCTTCGGCATAAGCTCGTCAAACGGTAGAATCATGAACGGAAGGAAAGTGCACGCCAGGAACGTTTCTGCAAGTAAACAAAACCTGATGCTAATCGTTGCAAAATGAGATAAAATATGAATAAAACCCACCCAATTGTCCACATTTCAAAACTTCCACGTGCAAGTCAATTAAAGTAGGAATTTTCTTAAGATAGCCAAACTTGTTCAAAGCCGCGGTGAACTCATCGTGGTAGAACTTAATCAACTCGTCCCGATGATTATCTCTCGTTTCGATGGAGCATGTGTTGTATAGCGAATAGATGATGTCGATTGCAGGACTACCCCAGCAGCTGATTTGATAGTCGAGCTGTAATTATATCTCATTTACTATAAGGCAATCAATGACTTAATTTAAAATGCTCCATACTAACCAGCAGAATATCCTTTGTTACTCCATCCTCAATTTTGAACATCATATTCTTGGAATGTAGATCGCCATGGTTCAGCACATTGACCAAATTTGTATCTTTCAATTGGTAAATCTGCTGCAGTTTGTGCATGATCGAGCCTTTTAAAACATCCAACCGTTCGCCAAAACTTTCATAACCGGGCCATCCACGACAGAGCTTTGCCAGGGTCGCTATGTGTCCAACCCAAATTTCACTGAACTCGCTGTCCATCAAATTTCCAAGACCCTTGTCTAACTTTGAGATTATTGGCACCTGCATGAAATTTTGAAGTCTAATTAAGCATATGTTTGCAGAAATCACCTAAGCCGAGTCTCACCGTATTGGAAAGGTACATAGAGGCAGCATGCCAACGAGCCAGCTTTGCATACACAATCTTCGCCTCGTCTAGGTTCAACTGGGTGTATTTCATCTCGTAGTTACGTTTGGTAATATCCTCGAACACCATGACCCACGTGGGGTCCTTAGATGAGTAGAGAAGCCTGGAGAAAAAATAGGAGAAATAGTTTAGTTGAACATACTTAAAAGGCTTCTTCGCAATAAAATCTGGACAGATTCAATTTGGAATAATACAAATGTGCTGTTAATTCAATGCAAGATGCATTTTTTATTTATTTAACTGTGCATTATTAGGCATCTTAAAACTATTTACCGTTACTTAATCAGGCTGCATGAAGAAACTACGAACTTTTGAGTTTATTCTAGCCATTAGGGTCTGTGCAGACGTCTATGCAACCGATTTAGCTGCTTTTGTCCAAGATTTTCGAATTTTTTCTATAGTTGTAGCTTGTTGTTTATATTGAGAGAGTTCTCTTTTCACGAGAGCCCAATACCGCTCGATAGGTCGCTACTCCGGGCGGTAAGGTGGATTCGCTTTCCATTCGCTTTATACCATTTCAAAATATCTTTGGCGTAGTGACAAGATGTCACTACATAGCTGTAAAGGAATGGTAACAATGCATTTAGGCATTCTTCACGGTATATTTCTTTTTTTTACCGTTTCTGTAGTGATGAGGCTCTGTCTCAAAAGACTGCAAGCCCCCGGTCTCCGTTGAGGTGGACCGCATCGTCGTCATGAAGGAGGACAACGTCCCTCCTGCCAGCTGGCCGCTTGGTAGGATCATGCAGTTGCATCTGGGCAAGGATGGAGTCATCCAACTAGTGACCTTACGTACTGCTGCGAGAAAGGATATCGTTCGGGCCGTAGCTGGATCGCTCTACTGCCGTCACCGAATCCAAGCATCTGAAGCCGTCGTTCCAGGTAGGGCAACCCGCAAGGGAGAACGTGCACGAAACACACCTGCGCTTAGCATAGGTAATTGCTGTTCCTATCCCTGCAGGTAGAGTCGTTCGATCTACCTGATCTTCTTTTTTGTTCTCCAAATTCTTTCGCTGAAAACGTCAGCTATTTTTTTTAGACGGGATGGAAAATCTGTTACCAGACACCTAAAGAACTCAGGGTGTGGGGATGAGGGTGCCAACTCCTCGACTAAAAACCCACGCGTACCTTAAGCCCTGAACCCTTCCCGGAACCACCTTTCGGTAGTACTTCGGGGAGGGGGCTATTGTGCTTGTTAAGCACCCACTATGTCTAACTACTTTGGGCTTTAGTAGTTAGGTGGTCCCTGTTTAGGAGATCGAGAACGATCTGGGAGGAGTTAGGAGATCGAGAACGATCTGGGAGACTGCTACGCATACCGCATCATAGACGTCCTGGTCCTGGCACATCCTAGGAACCAAATTGTCCGGAGTCGTGTCGTGACCGCTTTCGGCAATCATGCCAGATCTCGGGCCGTCGAAGCTAGGACATGCGAAGAACACATGTTCCGCAGTTTCCTCGACTCCCATGCACTCGCTGCATGCGGAGGACTGTGCATGCCCATATTTATGCAGGTATTGTCTAAAACAGCCGTGGCCAGACAATATCCGCGTTAAGTGAACTTCCACTTAACTTAACCGTGTCACCTACCGACCCACACGGTTAATTCCGGGATTAATCGGTGGGTCCACCGACCTTTGGTGGAGTTGTTCCATTCCCTTTGCCACTTAACCATGGATGCGGCTCTAATGGTCTTCCGAATACCTCTTGTTCCACGTTGTTCGAAGCACACGTTGTTCGGTATGCACTAGCCACTTTTAGGCACATAAGCCTGTGCTTACTAACGTAGCCTCTAGCTTACTAACGTAGCTCTTAGTACTCAAGGCGGTGATCCATGCCAGCCCGCCGTACTTAAGTATGGACAGGGCGACACTGGCCAGGAGTTTACGCTTGTTCCCTTGCACTGCCGAGCTATTGGACATCATGCGGGATAATGCCGATATAGCCATAGAGGCTTTCTTGCAGGCGTAATCGAAGTGACTGACAAAGGACAGCTTATCGTCGATCATAACCCCAAGATACATCAAGAACCTCTTCGATTCCACTGTGCAGTTACCTGCACTGATCGTCGCATGTTGCTCCGATTTCCTATTATTCATCACCGTCTTATGGTGGGCTAGCTCCAATTGCCTGGAGCTCATCCATCTCTCAACAATGCCAATGGAGTGTGAGACCGTTAACTCGACCTCTTCGATGGATTCACCACATATCGTGGTGATATCGTCTGCAAACCCGACTATCTTCACTCCGCTCTGGAACTCAAGCCGCAGTACCTCGTCGTACATCGTGTTTCATAACACCGGACCCAGGATCGAACCGTGTGGGACGCCTGCGGTGATCTGGACACGTTTCAGGCCTGCCTCGGTATTGTATACCAGTACGCGATTCTGGAAGTAGCTTCCGAGAATCTTGTATAGGTACCCAGGAACCTGTAGGCGCTGGAGCGAGTCGGCAATAGCCACCCAACTGGCGCTATTGAATGCGTTTCTCATGTCAAGGGTGACCACTGCACAGTATCGTACTCCTCGCCTCTTGCGCTGGATTGCCACCTCAGCCGTCTTTGTGACGGACAAGATGGCAACCACCGTCGACTTCCCTTTGTGGAAGCCAAACTGGTTATTAGACAGACTGCCTATACACTCCGTGTACGTTGTCAGTCTGTTGAGGATTACCCTCTCGGGCACCTTACCCAAGTAGCACACTTGTTGCAATTCGGTTGAGATAATATAAATATGACTTGCTAAGTCATAATCAAGTTACTACAACTAATTATGACCGCAGTGTGCTACTTGGGTACCCGCTGTATCCGATATACATATAGGTCTATATGCCGATGGATCTCCTGGTGGCTTCTCTGTCTTTGGTAGCAACACAAGGGTCTGAATTTTCCAGGCGTCCGGGAAGATGCCTTCGTCCAGACACTTTTGCATCACCACTCTGAACATTTCGGAATCCAGCAAGATATCCGTCGTGATGGCCAGGTTCGGAATACCATCCGGTCCCGGCGCTTTGTTCACCTTTTGCGACTTTGCTATCGCAATGAGTTCCTCATTCGTCACCGTCGCCTCGTCGCCGGCCCCCGTTATGCCGTTATCAATGCCCACGTGGTCACGGGTGTTCGGCGGAGCCGTCCACCCTTCCGTCGCTATGACAGCGTTTAGGTCTGGGATACTGGAACGCTGGTCATGGGACAAATCTACGGCGGCGGGGGGCCATGGACTCGGTTCGTGACTCGGAAAGAGTCCCCCAACGATCACCTGCAGCAGCTCTTATGAACGCTCGGTTTGAGCCGCCGATCCTCTGGTTTTGGCCATTACTACCCGGTAGGCGTCACCCCACGGGTTCGCATTGGCCTTCTGATACAGACCCTTGAAGCAGGCTCGCTTGCTGGCCTTTATCTCCCTCTTTAGTGCGGCCTTCGCAGCGACTAGTGCCCCTCTACGCTCGATCTTCTCGGCGTCTGACCGCGCTCTTTGCACCCTCTGTCTTGCGTGAAGGCATGTTCTTCGGAGGTCGGCAATCGACTCCGTCCACCAATACACCGGCGATCTTCCATTTCTCGGTTTGCCTTTCCTCGGCATGATCGCATCGCACGCTCGTGTAAGTGTCATAACGAGTCGTTCGCCGCAAGGTTCCTGGGTTTCGTAAATTTCGTTCCCTCTCAAGCGCCTCTTTAAAAGTGTCTACATCAAAGTAGGACGTCCTCCATCTGCGGGCGAATGGAGTGGATGCTCCTCCTTCCGCACGCTGCCTTGTATTGTGGACTCACATTGTGGACGACCCTATATATTGGGTTCATCCTGTCAATCGAGATTCTCTTCTCTATATTCGTGGCCTTTCATACAGGAACTTGATGATCACAAACAACAATAGAATCCTGATCAAATCGTTTTTCAGATTATTCCATTGCTGTGGAAAGTTACCTTGCTACAATAAATGGTAGTATCTCATCATCATCATCATCATATCACTGAAATCAGGTATGTCGTATGAAAGAAGACAATGGAAAGAAGGGAAATTTTACCTGTCTGTTAAAATTAATTATTCTTTTTTTCAGCGTAGTTCACATACAATCAAATGTCAATCACTCATACACTCATACATAGAAAGTAGTCTTTAGGTTAAAAACTCGATGAAATTTTATTCATAACACGTATGTTTATTTTTGGTCACCTAATCAGAGAATCGAACAGTCGAAATATATACACTGCCTTATAAATGCCAACAAGCAGTTCATGATAATACATAGGTTTGGTTGAGTGGTAAGCACCCTAATCAACGTTGACGGTTGACGTTGGACCACGGCAAAGGAGCTGGAAGAAAACCGGGACCGGAGAGCAAAAAGACGGAGGGAAAGGTGTAGCGGATGATTAAAGCAAATCCCAACGTCTCAAGCCAGAAGAAGAGAGCTGGACTACATACATACAAGATACAGAACTTCCCAAACCGCGATGAGCGGCAACAATCGACGGCTAAAACTTGGGCACGGAAGCTCTACGAGAAGATGCTGACAAAATATGGCTGCTGTGTGATGGACGACGAAACGTATATAAAAGCCCATTTTAAGCAAATTCTGGGGTTGGAGTTTTTCACCGGCAAGAGCAAGTTCTACGTGGACGACAAATTAAAGAAGAAGAAAATGTCGAAGTTCGCCTGCAAATATCTCATTTGGCAGGCCATCTGCTCTTGCGGACTGAGGAGTGTGCCTTTCGTGACAAAGGGCACAGTAAATGGCGAGATCTACAAATCTGAGTGCCTCGAGAAGCGCCTTTTGCCATTCTTGCAGCAGCACGACGAAACTCCGCTATTTTGGCCAGATTTGGCATCATGCCACTATTCTAAAAGTGTCCTGGAGTGGTATGAGGCCAATTCTGTCCATTTTGTTCCAAAGGACATGAATCCGCCAAACTGTCCGGAGCTGCGCCCGGTGGAGCAGTACTGGGCAATGATGAAGCGGGAACTTCGGAAGAGCAAGAAGACAGTCAAAGACAAGAAGGATATGTTAAGAAAATGGAAAAAAAAACTGAGAAATTGGTACCGGATGACACTGTAAAGACTTTGATGGAGGGCATCAAGCGAAAATGCGTTCAATTTTACAGTCAAGGCTCCATCGATTAACTTTTCTTTTGATTTTGGAAGTAAATATATGTATAAAACTACCCATAAATTTTGATTTGATTCTAAACATTACAAGAAAATTGGCATGACATTTTCGGTGTCGCAATAATTTCGTGTTCGCCCTTCATAACATTGGAATGTAATTCAATCACCGCACGGGAAATAATGTGTTCTTCTAAACAAGAGAAACAGGTTAGGGCTATAGACACTGTATATAGACCGGATAACGCAAAATCATACAATCTGCCAACCCTGAAAAATGTCATAAATTTGAACAATTGATCTGGCCCCACTTGTATTTGTACAAACTTGAAGTAAACAGCGCAATAGGCTAACAAAAAGATTCGGTTTCGATGTTGGTAGTTTGTTTTGATTCCGTTTGAAGATATTCATTAAAAAGCACAGTGAAGCGTTTCGTTTAAAAAATGAATTGTTTGGAGTGAAATTGTGGCAATAACTCGCGATGTAAAGTGAGATGTGTGGGTTTTTTTTCCAGTTTCCAAAGAAACATAATATAAGGCAATAAATAATAAACCGAAAATACTTACACTTACTGCATATAGAAGTAGAAAGTCCCTTATTAGTTCATAATTGGCTTCAGTCAAAACAATACTTGATCACAATACTTGCTCCTTTAAAGTGAATCAAAAGTTGACGGTCAGTTTGGCTGCAGTTTTTGACAGGCTGCATAAGACAATTGTTGTCCGGTCTATATACAGTGTCTATAGTTAGGGCAGGTTAGGCCATTAGGCTTTCCCTTTCTAGCACATGCCGAGGAATGATGGTTTGTTTTCCTCCAAAATATCTTCCTTCTTACTTGCACTCCTTTGTTTTAAATGGCGCTGTAGTGTGCGTGCGTTCAAGGTCACTAAGCCTTATTAATTATGTCACACAGTAAGGGGGGAGGAGGGGTTTTGGAAAACGTGTCAAGAGGGGTAGGTAGGGGGGCTATAAAAAGTCACTTCTGCGTGACATAATTAATGGACGTTACCTTATGATTTCATGAATATGTTGTATTTTCATGTTATGAATATGAACAATACTCATGATTCCATGAACTGTTTTCCCCTCGCAATGAAATCATGAATAAATCAGGTCAAAACCATGAGTTGAATATTTCTCATACTGAAAACTTTACTCTTGTATCTGGCAAATCTACTTTATCGACTCTAAATGTAAACAAAAAAATACATCCACCGTTAGGATTCGAAACTAGTGTGGATGTGGAGTGCTGTAATTGTACTTGGTGGATGTACTTACTACGCTATAGTTATTCTTGAAAAGACTCTTGACTTATGAAGCTGATTACACAACTTAAGATTACAGGCAAAAGAAGACTTCCTAAGTTCATGACTCGCATCTGTTAATTCAATAATGGAACCATGAATAAGAGTAACGAATTTATAAAATAAGATGAGAGTTCTGTTCATGATTTTTTATTCATGAAAACGGAAGCGGATTTCTTTCCGTGCGTCAGTTCTTTAAAATCTATCTATCTATATAAATAAAAATGAATTTCTGTCTGTCTGTCTGTCTGTCTGTCTGAACCTAATAGACTCGAAAACTACTGAATCGATCGGCGTGACATTCTGTATGCAGGGATTTTTGGGGCCGGGGAAGTTTCTTATCATAGTTAAAGACCACTCCCTTCTCTGAAAAGGGGCGCTCCCATACAAATGAAACACTAATTTCTACATAACTCGAGAACTAATCAAGCAAAAGAAACCAAGTTTAGCATGTGTGAGTTTTTGAAGGCAAGAAAGGTTTCTATGGTAGCTTGAGAACCCTCCCCGTCCTAAAGGGGGGGGGGGGGGGGCTCTCATACAAATGAAACACAATATTCTGCATAACTCGGGAACTAATCAAGCAAACGGAACGAAATTTAGCATGTGGTGGTTTTAGAAGACCAAAAATGTTTCTATGTTAGTTTGAGACCACTCCTTTTTTTGAAAGGGACCCCCCCGGTCCCATACAAATGAAACGCAAATCCTTGCATAACTCGAGAACTAATCAGGGAAATGGAACCAAATTTGGCATGTGGAAGTTTTTGAAGGAGCGATATGTTTCTATGGTGATTTGAGGCTCTTCCGCCTTCTGAACGAGAGGAGGGGGGGGGGGGGGCTCTCTCATATAAATGAAACACAAATTTCTGCATAACTCGAGAACTAATGAAGCCAATGGAATCAAATTTGGCATGTGGATGTTTTTAAAGGAGAGACATATTTCCATGGTATTTGAGACCCCTCTGCCCTCTGAAAGGAGGGGTGGGGCTCCCATACAAATGAAAAGCAAATTTCTGCATAACTCGAGAACTATTCAAGTAATTGAAACCACATTGGCATGTGGGGGTTGTTGGACTCAGGATTTTTATATATATTAAAATGAATTTCTGTTGGACTGTCTGTCTGACCGATCGGAGTGAAAATATGTATGCAGGGATTTTTGGGGCTGGGGAGAGGGCTTCCATACAAATGAAACACAAATTTCTGCATAACTTGAGAACTAATCAAACTAATCAAAATTGGTACGCGGGGTTTTTTGAAAGCAAGAAATGTTTTTATGGTGATTTCAAACACAAATTTCAACCAAACTTGAGAATTATCTAGGTAACTAAGCCACAAACTGTGTATTGTCTGGGTGAGAAGAATGTTCTGATAGAAGTTTGAATCCCTTCTTAGAAAAAAAACTCATTCAAAAAAAATTAAGAGCGTCAGTTCTATGTAATGTTCATTCATTTAGTTGCAGGCGCAGCTACGCTCGCACCGGGATCAGCTAGTATCGTATAAAATCTACTGAAGTGCAATTATGGTTGGAAATTTTACTACGAATTTCGTAAAACGTTGTTTTGTATGGTATTGAATTTTATTTGCCGACAATTGAGATTTATTTATATTTCAATTGGGTATAACAAGTTTCACTGTAAGTATTGAATAAAAGTATATTTTGTACGTTCTTAAGTGTTCAACATATCAAATTTAATTAGAAACTGAATAGTTTTTAATAGTGCTAATTCCGCCTCCTGCACACATAGTGCCCTTTATAGTCCTCCGCATAATCTACTGCGAACGAGTACCGTAGACACAATAAAGCCATGGAGATTAAACAACGTCTAAAATCTAATCAATTGTTTTAGGATACACCTGAGTCATACATTTATCTGATCTATTCTGCTATATATGGTCAAGCAATTCGTTTGTGCGCCGTTGTTAATTTTTTCATTCCGAATAGCTTGTTTTACGATAAGATAAACGGTAATGGACGGTCTGGCGCTTTGCCCCTGAACACGTCGTTAATTGGTACCGTAGTAACGTCGCATGGGAACATTCTCTGGCCCTGTTCACGTGGAACATCTCAAATGACATTCAATGAGATGAAATTGGCGAACAACATCAAAATGCGTCATCATCAAACCCAAATCACGGACACCAAACGAACGACAGTCGCTATCCACGCAAACACTAAACAGTAATTACAGTTATGTCATCTCACTTATACGAGTAACCTTGTTCTTACCTTGGTCCAAACTCCGTGTCATCTCCGGCCGATTGCAGTAGCCGTTTCATTTCCGGCACCACAGTTTGGTACATGATGGTTTCGGTTTCGAAAATCTCTCCATCCTTCAGAATGTCCCGCTTCATGCCTTCCTGTTCGGGGATCGTTTTGATGATCAGTGAAACATCCTGATCCTTGCCACGGCTTTTGAAGCTGACTGCTGCGCGGAAGATGATGCTGGCAAAATGATCTCCTGGTTTGGTACCCGGAACAATCTTGCTGTCGCTCACCGCCAAACTTGCATCGTTTTCCGAATGTTTGAGCACTTTTTCGAAAAAGGCACTGTCCATCCATTTTGGCGCGTGCATTTCATCTTTGTTGAACGACATATTTGCGCAGATTTCCGAGTGAAGCGATTGTAAGTGAAACCGAAAAACAGTAATTGACGAACTGACCAAACGTGTCCCGTACGTCTATTATAGACGAACGCTGATATTTGACTAAATCGTTTGATGCTAGCTGCTAGTCATGATGATGTTGGTGATTTCGCAACAGCTGAGTGAGTTGACTCTATTCAAGTGTAATTTCGCCAGTCAGAGTAATGTGGGGTGCTGACTGCTGATTGCAGATCTAAATTCGGTAGCGCTTGGAAGCAATAACCTTCAGGGGTATATCATTTTGGGCGTCTAGTCTAATCAGCGAAGGCACGGCATTATTTTTTGTTTGCGGTTGAAGTCCCGATATGGTCAGAGAATTTATCTAGGTGGAAGATGCTCCGACATCTCTGCACATAGAGTTTCATAGGTTGTGAGAGAATTTCATTGGATGAGTGTATCTTATCATTAGAACTTTATTCACAAACGAAACCTTCACATGGTTGGCGCAAACGTAGCTGATAACATGCGTTATACTTGATTGCCTTGTTATCATACCAGATTGTTTCATACGATGTGTGATTCGTAATTGAAGCTGATACTCTGTGGCTAGCTGAGTTGTAATGGGTTTTATAGCTTTTTCCAGGCTCTAAAATATCATTTGTTACTGGTATATTCTTTATAAATGTTTAAAAAAATCTGAACTAAGTTGCAAGTTAGGTTCAATTCCCGGTCTGTTTAGGAACATTTCGTTAAGGAAAATTTCTCGACTTCCTGGGCATTGTACTTGCCACACAATCATACTAATGCAAAAATGGTACCTGGCATCGAAAGCTCATAATTAATAACTGTGGCAGTGCTTTTAGAATACTATGTTGAGAGCAAACAATAAACTAATATCAAAAGCAATGAACTTGAAACGCTAAGAACGAAAGAAGAACGGATGATAGTTAGCTCAACAAATTCATTGTGTATTTTCACTAAAACTTAAAAACAAAACGATTCATAAAACGATAATTTTTTTGCATAATTCTTGAGTTTGATAACTTTTCTATTCTCTAGGCCATCCTCTCTCTCAACAGAATATGAACTGCCTGCCTCCTCTACCATGCCAAACCATCGAGCGACGAAAGCTGCTACAAATATCATTATCTACGAGACTGAATGAGATTTATGAGCATTGGCGACTATATTTCAAGATACGATGCAATATCTAAAGGTGCTGTAATTGACGTGCCGAAATGAATCATTTTAATCGCTTTTAATAACTTCCTTAGCATCACGTGATGCTAATGATAGCTTCAGACGTAATGATACCGAATAGATTAAACAAACGTCCGAAATGTATTCAACAGATTGATTAGAATACACATGAATCATGCATTGGTGGAGGTATGTATATGGTCTCTATTGCATGCTCAGTATAGCTGTAAGTGTAGTATTGCTTTTTTATCTGTATAATTAATGACAAGATAAACACGATAGCATAGGTGCCGCTAAATGCTCAGCAAAACAATTCTTTTAAATGACATCCAATGTGATGAAATTGAACTCTAGCCAATTCAAAGATACCACGTGTGTTAAATACTACGCACTTTTGGGTTCTAAGGTTCACATAATTAAAAGTTTATCTAGGCGTATTTAAAAGCCTCAACCAAAGAGAACAGACATCCAAGCTGGAATGCCATTTTAAAATTACAGCTTGTTTCCGCTAGTTTTGGTGAATCATATGTTGATGGTGCCACCTTCGCGCCTTGAGATTTGATAGTCTGTCAATTTTAGTTGGGTGAAACCTAGACTAGGCAGTGCTGATGTTCCAACGGTTTGCTTTTAAAAATTTACAGAGTAAATTGGGAAAAAAAAGTTCGAGCCTGGACGTCTGTTCTCTGTGCCTCAACTTCATAATGCGTAGCGTAACGAAATCGAATCAAACACACGCGTACGCGAGGAAGTAACTTCTTATTCTGCTATTCAATGTAACCGACAGGCCTAACAATGTTGCCGGTTAGTATGAATCACTACATATCTCCCTTGGTTAGTTTAATCAAGATTAAAGCCTTCGTATCGTTCCTGTCGCGCTACCTGCCGAGTCGGCCTCGTCACCCTGGCAGGATCCACGTTAATCTCCTTTTCAATTTGCGAGTTCTCTCGATGCACTGATGCCAATGAAGTCAAATCAGTTTGTATTTCGTCCTCGGGGATTGACTGGCGGATCAAAGCTTTCACGTGTGATGTGTTTTTTTGTTATTTTTAGATGGGATGGAAAATCTGCAACCAGTCACCTGAAAACTCAGGGTGTGGGAATGAGGGTGCCAACTCTTCGACCCACTATAAACCCACCCATGCCTTAACCCCTGGTCCCTCACCGGAATCACCTTTCGGGGAGGGGGCTATTGTGCTTGTTAAGCACCCACTATGTCTAACTTAGGGTTTTAGTAGTTAGGTGGTCCCTGCCATTTTTGTTGGAGATTGAGGACGATCTGGGAGAGTGCTACGCATACCGCGTCCCAGATGTCCTGGTCCTGGCACATTCTTTGGACCAAATTATCCGGAGTCGTGTCGTGACCGCTTACGGCAATCATGCCGGATCTCGGGCTGTCGAGTCGAGGACATGAAAAACACGTGTTGTGCAGTTTCCTCAGCCGTGGCCGTGATAATATCTGCGTTAAATGGAAGTTCTCTTCGCCGTGTCGCCTGCCAACCCACCCGGTTAATTTTGGTATTAGTCGATGGGTCCACCGACCATTAGTGGAGTTGTTCCATTCCCTTTGCCACATAACCATGGATGCGGCTCTAATGGTCTACCGAATACCTATTGTTCCACGTTGTTCGAAGCACACGTTGTTCGGTATGCACTAGCGACTTTTAGGCACATAAGCCTGTGCGTACTCTCTAGCTTACTAACGTAGCTCTTAGTACTCAAGGCGGTGATCTATGCTGGCCCGCCGTACCTAAGTATGGACAGGGTGACACTGGCCAGGAGTTTCGCTTACTCCCTTGCACCACCGAGCTATTCGACATCATGCCGGATAATGCCGATATAGCCATAGAGGCTTTCTTGCAGGCGTAATCAACGTGACTAATATAGGACAGCTTATCGTCGATCATGACGCCAAGGTACCTCAAAGACCTGCTCGAATCGATTGAGCAGTTACCTGTACTGATCGTCGTATGTTGCTCCGATTTCCGATTATTCACCACCGTGACCTTGGTCTTATGATGGACTAGCTCCAATTGCCTGGAACTCACCCATCTCTCCAGAATTACAATGGAGTGCGAAGCCATGAACCCAACCTCTTCGATGGATTCACCACATATCTCCAGCGTGATGTTGTCCGCGAACCACCCAACTGGCGCTATTGAAAGCATTTCTCACGTCAAGGGCGACCACTGCACAGTATTGTACTCCTCTCCTCTTGCGCTGGATTGCCACCTCAGCCGTCTTGGTGACGGACAGGATGGCATCCACCGTCGACTTTCCTTTACGGAAGCCAAACTGGTTATTGGACAGACCGCCTATACCCTCCGTGTATGTTGTCAGTCTGTTGAGGATAACCCTCTCGAGCACCTTACCCGCTGTACCCAACAGACATACAGGTCTATATGCCGATGGATTTCCTTGTGGCCTACCTGTATTTGGTAGCAACACAAGGGTTTGAATTTTCGGGAAGACGCCCTCGTCCAGACACTTTTGCATCACCACCCTGAATGGCCAGGTTCGGAATACCATCCTCATTCATCCATCCAGTTCCTCACTCATCGTCACCGTCGCCTCGTTTCCTCGTCGCTGGCCCCCGTTGTGCCGTTGTCAATGCCCACGTGTTCACGAGTGTTCGGCTGAGCCGTCCACCCTTCCGTCGCTATGACAGCGTTATGGTCTGTAATACTAGGACGCTGGACGCTGGACAAATCTACGGTGGCGGGGGGCCATGGACTCGGGTCATGGCTCGGAAAGAGCCCCCCAACGGTCATCTGCAGCAGCTCTTGTGAACGCTTGGTTGGAGCCGCCGATCCTCTGGTATTGGCCATTACTACCCGTTAGGCATTACCCCACGGATTCGTATTGGTCTTCTGACACAGACCCTCGAAGCAGGCTCGCTTGCTGGGCTTTATATCCCTCTTTAGTGCGGCCTTCGCGGTGACTAGCGTCCCTCCACATTTGATTCTCACGGCCTCTGACCGCGCTCTTTGTACCCTCCGTCTTGCATGGAGGCATGTTCTGATGTGTGATGTATTGCGTTTGTAAATCTTTCCATCCGGGATTTCCAGTCAGTGTGTTGCTGTTTACTTATCTTGAGTATTTTCGAGATCGAATGGTTTTGGTGTTCGACCTCACCGTTTGCACTAGGGTAGTATGGGGTAGTGTGAGTCAGCTTGATACCGTGGTCAATACATTAGTCCTTCATATCCTGGCTTGAAAAGTTTCTGGCATTGTCAAATGTCAGCACTAGCGGAAGTCCAATTTTGGTGAAAGTGTCCATCTAAAAGCGAATCACATCGCTTGAGGTAGTTTGAGTCATCGGTTCAGCTAAGACATATCGTCTGTAGAGGTCGATCAACACAAATACATAACTATTGTCCGGTAGAGGCCAAATACCGGGCCACTAAACCGCAATCCTCATGCTCCGTTTCATTTTCTCGTGGCCGGGATGACTGCTGTGTGCCAACTTTAGAACCGTTTCTCGTAGCTTCACTGGAATAACAACTCTGGATCCTCTCAGTAGTACATTGGTTAAGCTCTTACTTGCGTAGCTGATCACATGAGGTTCGTTGTGTATGATCTGTATCAAGACGGCATCGGTGATTAGCAACGTGCGGTTCCGTGGGCTGTAGTATCCCAGGTATTTAGGGTTAGCCAGAGCAGATTTGATTTCCCTGAAGCATCGTCGTCCTTCGCTCGTCCATTCGAATTTAGCACCCTTGACTGTCATTTTCCGCAGTTCAGTTGATGTCTCGGAAGATTTGGTATGAACTTACCAACGTACTTTGATGAAGTTTGCAGATGCAGATAATTTCTCATCTCCATGCGAAGCGCTAGGAGTGGACAGTAATTTATTGCTAGAACGAATAGACATGAAGAGAAAGTGTATTGATAGTTCCGTATAGGGCAACGGCAGGCTTTGAAATTGAAAGATACAAGTTTGAAAACGAGCGGAGGGCATTTGAACGGTAGTATCGGATCAGGCGCATAACCCTTTGCCATACTACCCCATGCAGGGTAGGCAAGGGGGAAATTCCCTTGTCTGGCAAAAGGCTATGCACCGATCGGGCTCTTATACTACCTATTGCTTTTTTCTAGTTCTAGCGATTTGTCCCTCTCCCAATACTGCTTAACATGGGAGAATACAAAAAATAACAATCAAAGTGTAGAAAGCCCATAATGGGGGAATCCATTCAAATGCCCTCCGCTCGTTTTCAAACTCGTATCTTTCAATTTCAAAGCCTGCCGTTGCCCTATATGGAACTATCAATACACTTTCTCTTCATGTCTATTCGTTCTAGCAATAAATTACTGTCCAATCCTAGCGCTTCGCTTGGAGATGAGAAATTATCTGCTTCAGAATACAAAAAATAACAATCAAAGTTACCAACGTAGTTTATTAGCCCTAAAAAGCTACGCATCTCGGCGGCGTTTTGTAGATATCTGAAAAATTGGATGGCACTAATCTTATCGTTCATCGGCAGTATGCCTTTCTCCGACAAGGTGTGAACCATTAAGTTCACGGTCCTCTTCCCAAACTCGCACTTTTCGGGGTTAACCGTCAGTCCGTGTTAATCGAGTCGCTGTAGAACTAGTTGTACTCTGGTGTCATGCTCTTCCTGCGTCTTTGCGTACACGAGAATGTCGTCGATGATTACTCGTACGCCTTTAAACCCTTCAGAATCTGCTCGATTTCCCGTTGAGAAATGTCTGCGGCTCAGTTCATTCCGAACATCAGGCGTTTATAACGGTAGTATACGTTCGGGGTCACAAAGGTAGTTATTTCACGGGAAGCTGGGGCCAGCTCAAGCTGGTGGAATGCTTTCACCAGGACGATCAGCTTTTCTTCAACTACATTCTGTAGGGGAATTGTTAAACACCTGCATGGTTGCTGAACGGGAACGACCTCTTTGTTGATTTGTATTTTCACCTGTAAATTTTTCATTTGTCCCACCTTCTGGTCTTCCTTATCTGGAACGCAAATACCTCTCCACAAATCTCCAAAATTCCCAACTCTATCGATGTATTCTTGCTTAGCAGATTTGCGCCTGTATCGTTATCCACAACATAAATTTCGTAGAATACGCTCTTTGAACGGGTGGTTATATCGGTGCTGAGCGTTTAGTAAACTTTTAGTTTACCATCCCCGTAGACGCGAAGAAATTTTCGTGACTTTTGAACTGCACTGAATTTACATCCCTTCTCTTTCAGATGACGCCAGTACAATTTTACACCACCTAGTTGTTTCTGTGTAGCATGTCACCAGATCGTGTTTATCTCGGCGTTGCACATCGTCGTCGCTGTCATCGCTGTTCCGCATGGTTGCGGTGTCATTATACAACGGACATCGTATCATCAACACTCTGGCGTTTTTGGACGAAGGATCGTCCTACACATTGGTCGAAAGTTCTCTGGCGGACCAGCTTAAAATCAAGGGCCAGACACAACCACTACGGGTCACTTGGACGGCTGGTATGATGCGTCTGGAAAGGGATTCACAGCGACTTCACTTGTCGTTGTCAGCTAGAGGTGCGAAGGAGAAGTTCAAAATTCGGGATGCACATACAGTTGAATCCCTGAAACTTCCAGAGCAGGCTCTACGATACGCTGACGTGGCCAGACAGTATCTACATTTGCAAAACCTGCCAGTGGTAGATTACAGGATGGAACCGCCGAAGATTCTCATCGGTCTCAAGCATCTGCACTTATTCGCTCCATTAGAATCGCCGGTCGGAAAACCAGGAGAGCCGATTGCCGTGAGATCAAAGCTTGGATGGACAGTGTATGGTCCACAAGAGCAGGACGATATCTCCACGCCTTACGTAGGCCATCATTCGTGTACCGGTGTATCGAATCAGGAACTGCACGATTTATTGCGGTCTCATTATGCGTTAGAAGATGCAGGAGTTTCTGTAGATTTGCTTCCGGAGTCGAGTGAAGACCAGCGTGCCAGGCAGATTATGGAAAGCACAACCATGAGAGTAGGTGAACGTTTCCAAACGGGTTTGCTATGGAAGCATGATGATCCACAGTTTCCTAATAGTTACCCGATGGCGCAAAGGCGTATGAAGTGTCTGGAGAAACGTTTATCAAAAGATCCGCAGCTGATGGCGAACGTTCGGAGACAGATAGTGGAGTATCAGCAAAAAGGATACTGTCACAAAGCAAAGAAAGAGGAAATAGTCAGCGCCAATCCAAAGAAAGTGTGGTACTTGCCGTTGAACGTCGTGTTGAACCCCAAAAAACCTGGGAAAGTTCGTCTGGTATGGGACGCCGCAGCCACCGTACAGGGTGTGTCACTAAATTCTCAACTGCTTAAAGGCCCCGACTATCTCACCTCTCTCCCATCGGTGATTTGTCAGTTTCGGGAATTTTTCGTCAGGTTTCGGTGGTGATATCCGAGAAATGTTTCACCAGTTGAACATCCGGCCTGAAGACAAGCAAGCGTTACGATTCCTTTTTGACGGACAAGTGTACGTGATGGACTGTGCGATCTTCGGTACAACTTGTTCTCCGAGTCAACCGATGTACGTTAAGGATAAGCACGCTAAAGAGTGGGAGGTCGAATTCCCAGAGGCGGCGCAAGCGATAGTGAAGAAACATTACGTGGACGACTACTTCGATAGTGCGCAAACCATCGAGGAAGCAATTCAGCGAGCAAGCGACGTCCGATACGTGCATACCAAAGCAGGCTTCGAAATGAGGAATTGGGATTCTAACTCCGTAGCCGTTCTTCAACAACTGGGTGAAACGCAGATAAGCCAAGCAGTCCATTTCAATCGGGATAAGGCAACCGACAGTGAACGGGTTCTCGGCATTGTGTGGAGTCCATCTGAGGACGTGTTTACGTTTTCCACCAAGATGAAGGACGAACTGCTACCGTACTTATTTGAAAGTAAGCGTCCTACTAAGCGGATAGTTCTAAGCTGCGTAATGAGTCTGTTCGATCCCCTGGGCCTTCTTACACCATTCACGATATACGGGCGGGTACTGATTCAAAACCTATGGAGAACTGGTTGTGAATGGGATGATCCTACTGACGATGAGTCTGGACAAAAGTGGGTAACATGGACGAACTATTTGTCGCTGGTGGAAACGGTAAAAATACCACGATACCATTTTGGTGATGGCAAATCACTGGACTACGAGTCACTGCAGCTCTACATTTTTACAGATGCTAGTGAGTCGGCCTACGGATGTGTAGCATATTTTCGAGTCTTGGCAGGAAGTGATCTGAGGTGTTCCTTGGTTCAAGCCAAGTCTAAAGTAGCGCCTCTAAAGCCGAGAACTATACCCCGTTTGGAATTAATGACAGCAGTACTCGGGGCTAAGATGGTGAGCACAATTAAGGAGAGCCACAATTTGGAAGTTAAGAGGGTGTTTCTATGGACAGATTCGCGGACAGTTCATTCTTGGATCGTGTCTGATCTTTGGAAATACAGGATTTTCACTGCCCTGAGAGTCGGTGACATTCTCAATCGAACGATGGCGTCTGATTGGCACTGGATACCAACGAGGCTCAACGTAGCAGACGAAGTCACAAAATGGAATAATGGTCCTCAACTTGGGTCAGACAGTCGTTGGTTCAAAGGCCCGGAGTTCTTGTACAGATCGGAGGAAGAGTGGCCGACTCAGCCGTTAGTCAAGCCGAACACAAAAGAAGAACTTCGAGCAGCATTTCTCTTCCACGATTTGGAAAAACCGGAGCAGTTGATAGACGTTAGCAGATTCTCCAAGTGGAACGTGCTGGTGTGAACTTTGGGGTGTGTGCGACGTTATGTAGGAAATCTTCGCAAACGGCTACAGAGGAAGCGAATTGAAGCTCTCCCGACTACACTTAAGATACGTGGAACAGTGCAACGTTTTATTCCAGCCACAGATCAGCCGTTGACGCACGAAGAGTTTCAAAAAGCTGAACGTCTTTTATGGAAAATGGCACAAGGAGAGTGCTTTGCAGCGGAAATCCGAATTCTTCAACAAACTTCCGTCGGCACATTTCTACCCAAGGCTGACAAGGATAGTGACTTGTACAAACTATCGCCAGTTATTGATGAGTTCGGAATATTGCGTCACGAGGGCCGAACGAAGGATGCAGACTTTCTTCCGTTCGAGATGCGTTTTCCGATCATACTGCCAAGAGGACATCTGATCACACTCAAGTTATTGGAACACTACCATCAAAGATTCGGCCACGCGAATCGAGAAACTGTTATGAACGAATTAAGGCAGAGATTCTACATCCCATGCATGAGATCGCAGCTGAGGAAGGTGATGAGAGCGTGCATGTGGTGCAAATTGCACAAATGTCAGCCGAGAATTCCGCGAATGGCACCACTGCCTGTTCAACGGCTAACACCAAACTTGCGGCCCTTTAGCTTCACCGGGGTGGACTACTTCGGCCCGATAACAGTCACAGTCGGTCGTCGCTCAGAGAAACGTTGGGTATCTTTGTTCACCTGTTTAACGACCAGAGCCGTCCATTTAGAGGTGTCACATAGCTTGTCCACACAGAGTTGCGTAATGGCGATTCGTCGATTCGCTTGCCGTCGTGGAATGCCGATTGAATTTTTTTCCGATAACGGAACGAACTTCGTTGGGGCAAGTAAAGAGGTCACAAAGAAGATAAGTGAGGACTGCAGGGATACCTTTACCGATGCAAGGACCAGATGGAATTTCAATCCTCCCTCGGCACCGCATATGGGTGGGGCAAGGGAAAGACTCGTTCGTTCCGTGAAGGAGGCGTTGAAGGTTTTCGATGACAGAAGAAAGCTGACGGATGAAGTTTTGCTGACCACCCTAGCTGAAGCCGAGGATTTGATTAACTCCAGGCCGCTGACATACGTTCCGCAGGAATCGGCAGAAGCAGAGGCACTAACGCCGAATCATTTTATCCGTGGTTTACCATCAACCGGTAAAGAGGCATGGAAAAGGACGACAGGAGAAGCTGAAGCGTTGCGTGACAGCTATAAAAGTTCACAGTGGCTGGCGGACAAGCTGTGGAAGCGATGGTTGGAGGAGTACTTGCCATCGATAAACGTACGTTCGAAGTGGCATTCCGAGTCGGAGCCGATCATGTTAGGGGAAGTGGTGTACATGGCGGATGGCGACAACCGTAAGTGTTGGGTGTGTGGCGTCATACAGGAAGTGATCAGGAGTTCCGACGGGCGCATTTGGCAAGCAATGGTGCGTACAACTAAGGGCGTGTATCGACGACCTGTAGCAAGGTTGGCGGTGCCTGAGATAAGGAACGTGAACTCTAGCTTCCTGAAGACGGCGCAAGAGTTACAGGGAGGGGCTGTTGAGGCACCGCAAGCTGGGAACACTGCGTCAAAATATCCAACACATGAACAGGATCAAAACAACAATACCTTGATCGAGTATAAACCTTGATCCAGATTGTCATCGGTACGAACGGTGAAAATATCAAAACAAAATAAAATAAATCGAATTGAGAAGGGATTGTGAAATTGAAACTTAAATAGCGAGTGAATAATTGCGAAAGTTCTGAAATTTAATTTGTAAGTTTATTGTTGTTTACGTATATACATATATTGTGAAGATACGTTTAGTTAATTATTTAACATGTTGGTCATAGGTCTAGCCAAAATAAATAGACTCATCCCGAGAATCCACGGTGCGGTAAGGAAACAATAAGAAACTGTTCATGTAAGTTTAGCTTAGGTTATGAAAACATATGAAACAATAAAATTTATATTCCAGTTTTAAGCTGCAAAAACGAAGAGCTGCTTCTAAAAATTCAGTTTCGTTCGGTATCCGAACAGATGGCCTGCCACACCAGATATTTCTTCGCGAAATTTGACAGTTTAATGTACTTGAAAATATCTGTCACCTTTCCCCGTCCAGTTGCCGTACAAAATACTTATACAGGAAGCAGTTTAAAGTCTGCCTTGACGTAAGTTTCATCGTCCTGTACCACGCAATCAAGCTTCGTCAGCATCTTCGTGTACAACTTTCGTGATCGTGCTTTGGCCGCCGTGTTTTGTTTATCGTCGCGATTTGGAGTCACCACTTTCTTGTAAGTTGACAGTCCAGCTCGTTTTTACCCTTCTTACATCAATAGAAGGGTATTAAGATCGCTTGAAAACTCGACTTTTTATCCGAGGCCCACAGGGCCGAGTTTCATATACCATTTGACTCAGCTCGACGAACTGAGCACATGTCTGTGTGTGTATGTGTGTGTGTATGTGTGTGTGTGTATGTGTGTGTGTGCGTTACAAATAATGTCACATCGGTTTCTCAGCCATCTGTGAACCGATTTCAGTTCTGTTGAGGGCAAATGGAAGCTACAACATTCCCATAGAACGTTATTATTTTTTTTTTCATTAAGACATTTCGTTACGAAGATATGAACGAAACAGTACTTGAAGGCCTATTATAATAGTAATCAAACAGTTTAGTCTCCGATTACATACTGAGCTATTTATGTACCGATTTTTTTTTGTTGGTGCCAAATCAAAGCTATGAAATTTCCAAATAACTGGTCAAAATTTCATTAGGATTGGATAATCCTTCATGGAGATATGACCAAAACAATACCTGAGAGCACATAATTGTGAGATGAAAATATACTCGTTGCAGTGCAAAACCGAACAAGACCAATCACACCAATCGATGCCGCTTACATTCTATTGTGTCGCATCTAGTGCGTTGTATAGCTATGCGACTCTATAGAATTAGAGCAGCATCGATTGGTTCGAGTGGGCTGGTTTTGAACTGCAACGCGTATATTCGAATATGCTCAATTTACTATAACTACATAATTTTCAACGAACATGCACTTATCAAGCAACTTGAATCCATATCAATAATCAAAATTGACGTTTAGGATTGTCTTATAATTTATTCTATGGACTGATTATATGAAATTTCTAATATTTATGTAATTTTCCCTTTTATATAATTAACATAAACAGGTCGTTAAAGACTATTTATGGCAATATTTTAATCACATCGATGAACACTACGTTCAGGATTGACAAATAGTTCATTTTATAAACTGTATGTATGACATATCGAATATTCCTGGATCTTCCTGGAATTTCTGATGAAAATATTTATCCAGTACAATATTGCCCACATTTGAGTTTGTTATTCTGATGAAATGTAAGAAGGGTTCAGTCTCACCATCGGTGGATTAATGCGGGTTTTCAGCTCTATCCACGGTTGAAAGCGCCACTCTCAGCTTCTTTGCGACATCTCCGACGGAGAGGTAGGGGTTCCGCTGGAAAAATTGGGCAACTCTATTTGTCGTCGCTGTGGCTTCCGGCTTTCGATTTCCCCCCGATCGAGCTTTCCTGGCTGTTGACAAACGTTCACCGAACACTTTTAATACGTTGGTAACAGTTGGTTTAGCCACATTCAACAATTTCGCCAACTTGGCGTGAGAGTAGTTTGGATTTTCGCCATGCACGTGCAAAATTTTGATGCGTTGCTTCTCTTCCTTCGACGACATTTTGATAACTGAAGCGCTGATTTCAAAATCAAAATAGAGGCATGATACTACACGCACACATCTTCAAAATGAGGCGTGTGCAAAATTTTTCAATGCACGATGAAAAGAAATGCGTCAAGTTTAAGTCGACCAAATTTTGATCGAAACACCCCTTAGAATACTAAGTTGAGAGCAAGCGATAAGCTTATTGCGAAAGCACTTTCTTAGTTATTACATATCTAATGTATATGTACATTAGATAAAAGGAATATTTATGATTTAGAATTGGTTAATGGAATATTTTATTCAAATTCATGCCAAATATTGCCTAAATCAGATCTGTTGTATGGAAGATTGTAAACAATTTCGTTGTTTACACTTGTTTTATCTTGTAGGTGGCACTGAAAATTCATTGTTTTGTTTGTGTACTAATGCAGAATTTTTATAGAGTATGGCAAGTACAATATTACTCTAGCGCCCGAGAAGTCGAAGAGAGAAGATTTTCAACCTGAAAGATCTGCTCGATTGGGTTTGGAATCGTACTCGTACTTTTCCGAACTAGGCTATTTGAGACCTTAGGTTAAAATTACTGTTAGTTACAGTTAGGACTATCAAACAATAAGCATCAGGAGCCAACATATGGGAGACATTTTTTTTATTATCACAAAAACGCTATAGCTTTCTTTTGGAAATCAGGCTTTATGATCATTTGTAAAAACACAACTCTAAGCAAAACGCCTCCTCAATCCAAATATCCCTTCCGGTCGAAGTAGTTCAGCAGATATTCCATTCTGCTTTGATACTTTGGATGACTGAACATGGTGCGGCGAAACTCTAAGGCTTCCGGCGTTGAGCCTAGCAAATTACCCAAATCTGCATTTGCAGTATCTTCGATCAGTCGCAAAGGAATCAGAAAGGTTACGAACATTATTCCTACAAATCCCTTGCGTAGCATTTCTACCTGGATATCCAACAACGTGGGGAGTGGTTTGCTGTACTTTAGCTTCGCTAAACAGTCAACCAGTTCTGAGTGATAATACTGAATCAACAGATCGAACTGCTCCGTAGTGACGTCATCCGACGACGAAGTGAACAATAGATAACTAAGATCTATAGCCGGTGAGCCGAAGAATCCTACGGCATAATCTACTAAGATGCTGTCAATCGGGTCACCTTGGTTGTCAAACTTGTACATGACGTTATTTACCCACAGATCACCATGGTTCAGGACGTTGAATGTTGAGTTGTCACGGGTGTAGGCATGGCAGCCTTTCGGAATGACGGTTTTCTCGAGATCAAATAGCTTGTTGGCAATCCTGTTGGCTGTTGAGGGCCATTTTTGAGCTTGTTCTGCACATGCGACCATGCTGTTCTGGAACAGGGGATAAAAGTGTTGCACTTCTTCGTTGATGTTTCGATAGTTGTGATCCTTCATGGTGTCTTCGTCCTGTAATATAGCTCTGTTTAGAAAAGATGTTAGGTGAAATACTGTGTAAATGATCTACCTGACTAAACATGACTGCGGTTGCGGCATGAAACTTTGCGATTTGCTCAAGGACCATCTCCAGCTGGCGATAAGTGAGACCTTTCCTTCTATCGGCTGATTTGAATCCTTGCAAAGCTAGATCTTCGAAAACGAAATGTTTCGGGTTGGTTGAACCAACAATGTGTGCTCTGGAAGATTAAGCATTCGTCGATTGGTTCTGACATGGACATTGATTGATCATACTTACGTTGGAGCTAATTTTTTCGTGTATCCAATAGATGCTAACAGTTGCTCGACACGTGGCATGACGTTATTGTAAACGGCAATTTCCCTATGGAATACGTCGTACTCTTCCAACAGATCAGCCATGCCTTCACTAGCCAGCGAAGATTTGATGATGTACGTTTGAGTTCTGAGAACAGTTTGAAATTCAATTTTAAATCAAGGCCAATTATCGGAGGTCAAGTGTCTTCTCTTACCTATGGTTGTTGCTTCCCGTAACATAGTTGATTTTCACACGCAAAATGTCGCTGGAATAGTTTTCTCCTTTACCCAGTGCAGGCACCACATTGAAATCCTTCACTCGGATGGAACTTTCGCATTGGTCTTTGCGTAGAACTTCCTCCAAGTATTGATTTGTGATGTAGGGATATTTCATCGTGATAGTTTCGGGGTCCATTGTTTAGTTTGGTTATTCTATGGTCAGGCCAGCTGGAGATAATATTGCTCCACAGATGGGAACAGAAGTATTTAACCTTTTATTTCACGCTTGAGCGAAGTACATAATTGATAAGCGGATGGAGTGTATCTTACTGTCAGTGATAGCGAAGCTGATTGCCGGTATGCGAATGGCAATGCTGTGAAATATTTACGGCTATTCGGTTGTTCAGCCACACATTCACTAATGTAGCGTTTGGTTTCAACCCACGCGGATACCGAAATTTGTGGAAAGCATATTGTAGGAATGTGTATGTTTGGTAGCATTTTGAGCTTGTATTGTGCTTGGTTGTTTACATACAATCTCGTTCGATTTTCGCTTATATTTCAGAAGGTTGGGCACATTTTGGTAGTAGAGAAGACGAAGAGCACGTGCTTTTTTTTCTAGCGGTATCTGTTGTTTGCTTATTTATTGCTTACGCGCATTTTGATGAGTGAATGGTCTGCGTTTATTTTAGGTGGAGGAGCTAGGGTGCCTCTTCCAAACGAAAGTGCCTCTTCGCAAATTAGTAACCAATTCATTATCACATATTATACATAGTCGTTAAATGAGAATTAGAGGTTGAATGATATAATTATTTGTACAATCATTTGCTTACAAACTTTTCTAAAGACACTTTAAGAGAGTGTTGTGGGCGTTGTGGGTTTCATGATCAGAAATGATTGTTCTAACTTTCTATGAACTACAGAACAACTTACAAAATCTTTTAACTTTTTATTGTTGTCTTGTAGGTGATTTATTACACTTGATAATATCTGTTATCAAATACAATTCAAATATAGATTTTTGTTCTGAAACCGATTTCTATATTGATGATTAATTTATAATCTCGAACTATAGAATGAAGGCAATTTTTTTAAAAGCTTTTTTTGTAATTAAAAACGAATGCGCAATGGTGTAGAATTGTTTAAAAAACGATCAATGCTGTTGAAAATGTAAAAAAAAACAAATTGAAAATGAAAGTATTGCGTTTTAGTCCCTTTTTTACGATCGGAGTTTGCGAGTAAAACAAATTGCTCATCATGACGAAATAAGCAAGCGGAATGCTTGACACTGTCAATCAATCATCACCACCTTTAGAAAAGGCAGCACACATGGAATGACACTTTCATTGTTTATTCTAATTAATCTCGAGAACACCGTCATTAGATGGATGAATACTGCTTTTCTTCAAATGGTCATCGAGACACAAACACAAATAATTACGTTGCGCAACAGAACCTTAGGCACATCATCTGCTAAGTATGCAAAACGTGAGTGATACAATGCGGAATTACGTTATATTGAGAAAAGCCCCATGATGCTTTGATGAATTAAAAAAAAAAACACATCAATATCTCAGTCTCGCTCTAATTATCAACAACCATCAGGCATCAGGTCTTATCATGTACTTACATTCACAGAGCGTATTATGTCATTGATAGAAGTATAGGTTTGATAGGTATCATTTACAGTTGACTAGCTGAACCCGGTGCGAGCCTTGCTACGCATGCAACATAATGAATAAAAAAATTGTAGAATTGGCGCGTTTATGTTTTTTTCTGAGTGAAAATGGTAAATATATTTTCGTTTGCTAATGTATGTAATTTCTGCAGAAAACACGAAGGTTTGTGTTTTTAATTTAACCTTAAGATCGATAGTTTCTATCGATTAATGATCTATTAATGAACAACACATTTGTCTTCACACTACGCCGTATCCTGTCAGTTTGAACGAAATTTTCTCTTGCATAAGGGGTGATTCAAAAATGACGTCCATCAAATTTCAGGTTTTTAAACCCCCCCCCCCCCTCTGTCACACATTCTCACAAACATGATTAATCCCCCCCCCCCTATTGGATGTCACACTTCTGAAAAAAGAATTTATACATATTGGTTTTGTCGATTTCAATAATAACGTGTATTTTAGTTCAAATTGAATCAATTACATAATTACATGTGCAAAGTTCTTCTGTCCACGGAGAGGTTAGGTGTGTTTTGATGGAAATAACTGGCAGAGATAAATCAAGATATTCGTAACAGATGGACAAAACTTATCGTATGACATGTTTTCTTCTGCAAAAAACGTACTTTTTTAAATATTTCTTTTTTAAACTGCACTCATTTAAGAAACATTTCAGTTTTGAATTTGAAATAATCTTAGTTGAAAAGTAGAAAAAAAAAACTTGACTGATTCTGATTCAGAAATGCCTATTCAATTAATAATTTCATTGTTTATTTTTATTACTTTTGATAAATATTAAAGGTCCGATTTTGAAGATCCAAAAACAAATCTTTATTAAAATATGATAATTCGTAGCTTTTTCTCTAGATCACATCGGTATGAGTGGTTTACATTAACATCTTCACAACCATCGAACTACCTAGATTACAATGGATAAAATTTAATAAATGGGGAGTTTTAGTTGAGTTTATAACATTTTTATGCCGGCGTCGGTGGTGTAGTGGTAAGCGTGACTGCTACTGGCACCCCAGTGGGTCTGGGTTCAATCCCAGTCGACGTCGGTGGTTTTTCTGAGACGAAAAAATCTTGGTCACGTCTTCCTTCGGAAGGGAAGTAAAGCCGTTGGTCCCGGTTCATATTCATGAGTCGTTAGGTAGGGTCCAGGTGGTGGAGTCGTCTCCCTGGCGTCGGTGATTGTCACCATGTGAGGAAATAGGCCGACGGAAAATAAATAAGTAAAAAAAAATAACATTTTTAGTTTTTCCAATAATACTTACTTTAAAAATTCATAACTCATGAACCACAATTTAAAATGCACTTAAACTTCTATGAGATAACCCCGGGTCTAATGTGGAAACCGTTTTTTTCCTCACTTTTGTGCATAAGTAACAGATTTTTGATCAAAAGTTACCCCATAATCAGGCAAAATCTGGTTTAAACACCAGTGATTGATCGCAGTTCAGCTCAGGTGAATAATTTAAGTTTGCAGTGCTAACTTTGTAAAACATAAATTGAGTTGTAAAAAGTGCTTGAAACTTTCTAATCAATTGTCTGGAAAGATATTTTACACAACATTATTTCACGGTTCAGGAAAATTGTTCGGAACGACCAGAAAAACACCGTTTGTATGGCGAACAAATTCAAACCAACTTTTTTGCGATTGAAAATTTTGATATATCGATATTGGATGTTGCCCTCGAGATATGGAAGATTATATGGAAATATACATAATTTTTCTTGTAGAGAAGATGAGCAAAACATCATGACTCGTCGAAAAAAGTTCTGAAAAATCTTGAAATTACTCATAAGTCCGAAAAAGAATATGATCAGAAAGTGAAAAAGAAATGGAATCATGAATATTCCATCAGAAATAATTGTTTTTGATTGCAAAATTTGATTTTTAGAACCATACAATTTGAAAGCGGTGAGTTTTTTGTTTTTGAAATATATCGAGGATTTTCGGGATTTATCTTGAACAGTCTGGGAAATTCCACTGAAATTGTCATACTGGGAGATCAAGACATGACCACCTTGACATGGGTTTCAAAAAATCAATATATTAATTTTCTGGGCTATTCTATACCAAACGTTGTTATTTTTCGATTTTCCTGAGCCCTAGAAACTTTTGTGTAAAAAATTTGCCATTGCATAATTTTTCAGCTTGCTGAGATAATTTAAAGCATTTTCCACCACAATAATGTTTTCCTAAGACGATCAGTTCTCGATTTATTTTTTTAAATCACAGTTAGCAAAATTGCAGAGTTAGCAAAAATTTCAGAAAAGAGAGAATACCCTATTTTGAAAATTCCATACAGGACTGGAATCAAAATTTCTTGTTGATAATAAATTGATTGATTTTTGTTTCGCAAAGGATGGTGCTTTATTCAAAGTGCCCGACCGTTTCTCTCAACGTTGAAATTGTGTGAAACACTTAATCTAGATCATACTTTTTATTGCCAAGAAAATTTCAAGCACTTTGCGATTCCTTAATTGTAAACTTTTTAAAAGTAGCAGGTTCTTCCTGACCGCACTCTCCCCCTTTCTAAAGCACTGTCCCATATTCTATAAAATCAAGATTTCAAGATTTATGATATTTTTGTTACTTACGAAATAGAATATGCTAACTGAAAAGTTTGTTCGCGTACGTATTTATTTTTAACAATGCTGTTCTCGCTATAAAAGATGTTCATGTTACTCGAAATTCTTAACCAAGATCGACCAACGTCTTCAGCAATTAACGAGTATTCCAGAAGGTATAAGCACACCTTATTTTAACGGACATTTTGAATATAATGAAATATTTCAACATGTTTTGGCTGCGTCCTTTTGTTTGCACATTTCTGAATAACATAGCATCAAAAAAGTGCTCAGTTTTGTGTTACCTATCAAAATGCGCGGTCTTATTCCGGAACAACGAAAAAGTGTCGTGCACAAATGGTGCACTGTGAGCGGACTCTCCTTGAGAAAATTGGCCAAGGAAGAGGGCGTAAGCGTCGGAGCGGTACGATCTGCTATTCGAAAATATAGAGAACAGTGTACGTTTGAAGATGCGCCGAAGAGTGGTCGGAAATCCGGTCCTGTTAGTCCGGATATCGATAAAAAGATCAGGGATGTCTACAAACGAAAACCAGCGACTTCCGCTCGGGATGTTGCGAAAAAACTAGGGACCTCGTCGAGTAACGTCATGTGTGCCAAAGAAAGACTTGGGCTAAAAACATACAGGAAGCAGAAAATAGGCCGCGTCCGTGAAACCATGGGCCCGCAAACTCTACTATTCGTTATTGTGTAGAAATTCTGGGTGTATAATAATGGACGATAAAACGTATGGGAAACTAGATTACAAAACGCTTTCCGGACCACAATTCAATACTGTAAGCGAAGACAAAGACATCTCCGAAACGGAGAAGGCAATTTTTACCGATTAATTCGGTAAGAAGGTTATGGTTTGGCAGGCAATATGCGAGTGTGGTAAAACATCTAGTCCGTACATCACCACGGAGACGATGAACACTCAGAAATTCGTTAAGGAATGTCTCCAGAAGCGATTATTGCCGATGATCAGGCAGCACGCAGGTCAAGTAGTGTTTTGGCCTGATTCGGCGTCATGTCATTACGCAAAGGACACTTTAGAATGGTACAAAAGTCAAAATGTATGTTTCGTGCCGAAAGACATGAATCCGCCGAACTGCCCGGAGGCACGGCCAATCTAGAATTTTTTGGGCTTTAACCAAAGCAAAGCTTCAAAAATTCATAAAACCAGCGGATGATATCCTAAATTTTTAAAAAGATTAGCCAAAAGTGGTCAACGTGGTGGGAAGTACCGCTGCGCAGAAGCTAATGGGTCATGCTCGAGGAAAAGTTAGGAGTCTTGGCTATCATTAAATATTTTTATTAAACGAGAGTAAAATATCATATAAAACACAAATAAAATTATTAAAACTAAAAATAAAAATGACTTGTTTGTTATTTTGACAGTGTGCTTATACTTTCTGGAACAGTCTATATGCTTGGTTACTCTCTATCGGAGATCGTCCTTTATCAGGCCGCATCTTGAGACGCTTGGTAAGATGAGCGTTTGTTTCAAATTCTTCCTAAAGAGTCTTCTTTCGGTTCAATCTGCTTGTCTTTTGACGTTGCTGATTTGATTTCTTTTTCTCTAAGGCCATATTTAGCGCTTTCCTGCGGTTGATCAGGTCAGACAGCGTCTTTTCTGTATACCCGAAAGTATGTCATTTCGCTCTGTAATCAGCAGGCTGGAAATCTCGGAATTAATAATATCCAATTCTTTGGAAATTGCATCCTATTTAGGACATGCAAAATTAGAGGGAACTTTTTTATCCAAACCCAGAGGACCTTGTGAAGAACTGAAAGGCTGGAGTGTCTTCATCCGGGGGCATTTTTGGAACATTTTTACAATATCTCCATTGGCAAAAACCTTCAGTGTATCTTTCGGTTTCGAAGCTTCCGTTTTCAAGGTGCTGATTTTTTATTTGAAAAGTTCTTCACAAAAGGATTCGTTTTTTATATCTCGATAGTATTAACACACCATGGTTGGCTTGTTAATTGCGCAGCGGGTATGCACGACAAAATGCATTGACCAGCGTTTGAATCAAATCAAAATTCATCGCAACCAAAAATGAACACAATAGGATTTTCATCAAAATCACACTTCGAAGAAGTTTCAAAATGAAGCACAGCTCGTGCGGTTCGTGCTCATTGACGATAAGAACATGTATGACAACAGTAAATAATTTTTTGCACTCACACAACTAAGTAAAATGTGTATTTTCATTTACCGTATACTCAAACTTTTCGACGCCTTTGTTTTCGTATTAACGCTGATAAATTTAGATTACCAAATGCAAAATTGTTGGATGTCACATTTTTATAACCCCCCCCCCCCTGTCACATATTGTCACAAATTTTATACCCCCCTCCCCCCCTGAAGAGTGGACGTCATTTTTGAATCACCCCTAACCTTAGATTAACTTCTTGTATATAATGTAGCACTGAGAGTAACTCAAGCACCAACCATTCTTGACTTAGAAGGGGTTCAAACTTCTATCAGAACATGCTGGCTAATTCTCATGTTTGGTTCAAATTGCTGCTTCTTTTGTTTGAGAGATCCCTCCTCCCGTCCATAGTAGAGGGGTCTCGAACTACCTAAGAAAAACATTTCATACGGGGGGAGGGGGAGTCTCGATCCATCATGAGAATTTTGTCCGACGCCAAAAACCCCTGCATACACATTTTCATAACAGCAGGGATAATTTTCATGTTTGGTTTAAATTTGTATTTCATTTGTATGAGAGCCCCTCTTACAACGAGAGGAAGGGTTTCAAACCATCGTAGAAACATTTCTTGCCTTCTAAAACCTCCACAAGCCAAACATGGTTCCATTTGTTTCATTAATTCTGGAGTTATGCTGAAATGTGTGTTTCATTTGTATGGGAGCTCCCTCTTCCTGAGGGGGGGAGGAATCTCGAATTATCATAAGATCCTTTCTCGGCCCCGAAAACCCTTGCCAACAAATTTGAACAGCTGTAGATATAGTTCTAAGGTTTGGTTGAAGTTTGTATTTCATTTATATGGGAGCCGCCCTTTCCCGAAAGAAGGGGGTTTCAAACTACCATAAGAACTTTTCTCGCCTTTAGAAACTCGCCCATGCTAAATTTGGTTCCATTTGTTTGATTAGTTCTCGAGTTATGCAAAAAAAAAAATCTGTTTCATTTGTATGAGAGCCATCCCTACCTGATAGAGGAGGGGTCTCATATCACCATAGAAACATGTCTCGCCTCTAAAAACCCCGACGTGCCAAATTTGGTTTCATTTGCTTAATTAGTTCTCGAATTATACTGAAATGTTTGTTTCATTTGTATGGGAGCCCCCTTTCCAGAGGGATCTTGAACTATCTTAAGACCTTTTCCCGGACTCAAAAACCCCTGCATGCAAATTTGCAGTAGCAGTAGGGATAGTTCTCATGTTCAGTGTTGGAAAAATCATTTTCAAACTCATTTTCTTTACTCAGTGCAATGATATATTACCGAGAAACTTCGCACTCGAAGTTCGCGAACGAACTTCAATCTAAAGTTCATGAAAGTGCAGAGTGAGGAAACGTTTCAGTCCTCATCGCGAAAGACCTTTTGTTCCTCCATCTCACATCGTTTCACTCGTATTCGAGATCCGATCCAACCAAGGATCTCCTCGGCTTTGTTCTTTTTCTCTAGTGAGTATATGTAGGCAATGTTCACGTGAGTTGTGATGTTTGTTTTTTAAGTATTGTGCCGCCGCAAAAGTCGAGTGGTAGGAAACTTCTGCTGGATGTGGATTTGACCCTATAAATTACTCTCGCTTACCTTTTTCATTACGATTTTAACGTAGGACTACGTTTTTCTTTTCTATACCAGGTGCCGTTAAAAATTTTGAAAAATGAGAGCGTTACGCAAAAGTGCAAGGTTTTTGAACGCTTATAACTCTCGTTCGACTAAACAGAATGACTTCATTCATACACCATTTGATCAAAAAGACTCACAAATTTTTTGCATTGAAATTTAAATGAAGTTCAATTACTATAAGTAGTTCAATTTTTCATTTGAAAATGACCTTCTTTTGCTCCCATACAAATTTGCATATCAACAGGTTGAAAAATGTGTTTCCCCTAGCAAGGTCATAGGAAACGAGCAACAAATGTCTTCTTCTTCTTCAAAATAACTTTTCCCCGTCCCACACAAATTTCTGAACGCACAAAGCTATTGGTCGAAAATGACATCATATTTGCGCTACGCTCTGATTGGTTCATACTGCCGCATTAACCGTGTCAGCAATTGCGAAACATGTGGGAACGACCAACAGACCAATCAGTTCACGCTGTGCATCCGTATGCGACAGACGTGTTCGGCAAGTACGCCGATGGACAACGCCGCCAGAAGACCATAATCATCACACGTCACCTGCAGATGGCCAGCCACAACGATGAGGAGTTGAACGAAAAAAGAAGGGAAATCGCAAACTATTTCTCCCACGTCAATTTAATCCGTCCTTTTCAGGACGACCAGCTTGCTTACTAAAGAGTTTGGTTGAAGTTTTCTCTTGTTACCGCGTTACGGCTGAACATAGCATTCATTAAACGCCGCGTCTCGGTGTATATCACAAAGAACTAACGAACGAAATTGACGAATCCATGTTAAAAAAAAGAAGAAGACATCGAGTGGTGCAAAAAAATTGTTTTGCTGCCGGTGCCTGATTTTACAACTGTGGCCCGTCCCTTTTTGTAAATTTTGCTTCGTGCAGCATTTTCGTGACTCTTCTTTCTTGGTATTGCTATTCAACTCAAGTACATAGTGCGCGAAACAGACCAATTGGAATTCAGTTTTCGACACTAGCTCTCTGCTAGTAGTTAGAAAGACTTTGATCACTCGTCACAGTCAGACGGTTGTGGCATGGAAGACAAAACAAGACCGGAAGGTGCCGGTAGTAACTTGCCGTCGATCATTCGCAGCAAACCGGAGAAATTGATTTTTAACAAACATTAAAAATTTGTTATGCTGTGGGTATAAAACAAAAGGGTGACTACTTTCGCTATCCACTCACTTCTCGCTGTGCATCCGTGTTCGACAGACGTATTATAGTAAAGCCACACGCACTCATGGTTTCATCAGTCAGGTCTCATGGTTCTTTAGACTAAATAAAATATAGTAGAAATTTATTAATTCGATGACATCAATTTCTTCACATCAATAAGGAGTCCTACGTCAATTTTGCAGTTATGTCACTGACATAACTTACCCTTTCGTTTTTTTTAATTGCAATTATTTTTTTAATTTTTGATGTAGAAATCGCCTTAATCCTCCCTATAATTTTAATCATCAAATCCTCAAATATAATCAATTGATCTATTACTAATTTATTTTTTATTCTTATTTTATTATTAGGACTATACCATGAATGAAATCAAGGGGCCTTAGAATGAAGTAATTAATAAATATGAAGCGATTTATTGCAATTAGTTTCGACCTAATTTTAGGTGAAATTCACCCATATTTTAGGATAATAGTTAACAATAACATTTAATTTGCATTTAAATAGTATTGAATTTACTCAATTTATCTTATATTTAATTGAAACCAAAAAGAGGTATATCACTGTTAATGATATCAATGAATGACTACATTCCAATTAAGAAATATAAATGGAATTTAACCATTAAAGACAAAAGTTAGCAGCTTCTTCTTGATCTACATATTTCTTGTAGCCAATCAAAACAATAACAAAGATACTAGTACCCAAAGGTACCAAAAAGCGCAATAATTATTGCAAGGTGAACCTCGGACCTAGGGTGCATGCACCAGTAAATCAATTTCAAATCGCTAGTTGCATATTGATTGTTGGTTGTACCATCAAATCAGCATAAAGTAAACCTAGCTGAACTACAGAAATCGCATAGTCACCATACGGCTTCGAAAATATATGATCCGGATAGGGCACAATCTGTTAGTTGATCTTGTACGCAAGACACAGTTACTCATTAATTATTATGTTATGAACATGAATTAACATACTTTATTGTTTGTACATGATATTATAAAATAACTGTAAATAACACAATAATGTACAATGCCTTCCATCAGGTTAATTATAAGCTACCGTCAAACAAAACCTACACTGAAAGTTAATTTTAGTTTATATTACAAAATCGAAAGTAATATTCACTAATCCATTCGTTGTTTTCAGCAACGAAACTGATATGTTCTTTTTATGAAGATACATTCGTAATTAATTGCACGCGCAACTGTCAAAAGCACGAAGCTTTTGTTGACACAGAAAGAACATTCGTACATTGTACGGAAACAATGCAAAGAGCTACGAATATTTGATCACAAATTAAAAAGAAGCGTCTATCTGGTGGTTGCATGGAGGATTGACAGATCTACTTTATCGACTCAAAATGTAATTGACAAAAACAAGCGCAACCACGTGGAATTGTCCAGCGTTGTTTTTATTGTTTCTGACATGGGGTTCGAACCTGAATATTTGAAAAGTGCTGATTCTAAATCCGTGATTGATCTCACTAGGCCACGCTGACACGTGAGAACAATTTTGATTAATGAGCATGAAGTTATAGCTCACGACAGCGCTGTGATTTTTATTTTGGGATGGATAATTTATTTCCGGCCATACCAGCAGCAACACCATCATACATGAGTACGGTATAAAAGAGAAACAGCGATTGGCTGATCATCACGAAGTTCATTTCGTGCATTTTACAAAAAGGTGTAATGATAGCATTCCACCAGATAAAAAGCATTATAAATGTTTCATACAATATACGAGACATTTGTTCTATGTACAAAATCCATGTTTACGAAACGCGTGAAAGCTACTTTACGAAAATAAATTTTCAGTGTAAATTCTGTATTTTAATACGCTAATTCAATATACGGAACTAACCCCTGCAATACCGTTGGTGCGAAAACCAAAGTCTGTGATTAACCCATCCAAAGTTACACATGTTTAGAAAGCACTGACAGGAACTACAACTCACCCTGTACATCAGACAATTTTCCGTTATTTTTCGTCGAAATTGTGTGGATTCCAGCGATATTTATTTCATCAATTCAACGTACCGAATTTCCAATCGCTAGCCTATCATTGTTGTCTTCGCCGATTGTTCCGATCCGGACTCCTATGTACACGTACCTGTGCTTGTTTTCCGGCTGGCTTGTAAGGCCTGACGACATCTCCCTAGCTTTCCGGAGGGCCATAGTGTAAAGTTGATTTTTTTTTTGTTTGGCCACTGCGTCTACTGAATTGTACTTTTGTGGTAACAGTTGAATAAACCGTTGAATTTAGAGCCCCACGCACGCATATGGGCGGTGATTTGGGTGATTTAGTACAGTTGCTGTTTTGATTTACTCCTGATAAACAATAGTCGCTAAGCTGTTGTATTGGCTTATGTGATTACCTATATCCTATGTGATTACCTATTACCTATAGATATGTTTTGGAGAAGTATGATGAACTTTTCTACATTAAGTTGTGTGTCCAGCAAAAAAAACCTTTAAGAGGCCGACTAAAATGACCATAACTACAGGGTGCGGCAGAAAATAATGCAAAAATGTTCAAACTTGAGTATTGGGTTATTTCTTGTAGCTAGTGACTAATTTCTATCGAAAGTGTATATGTTTACTTTCAAGTGCTGCATGCAAACATTCTATTTGTTTTATTACAAATTCGTCAAAATGTTCGCGAAAGAAGTGATCACCAGTTTGTTGCTCGCCCAGAAGAAGCCGAAAGAGATTGCCAAGGTGGTAGGGTGCCATTTGGCAACAATTTACCGCATAAAAAATTCCCGCAGGAGGGTCCTAAGCAGCGGAAGCCAGGAAACGGATGTCCGCGCTTTTCAAATCGGTTCGTGCAAAAATTACTCGCAACCCGGTGCGTTTCATAAGAAAACTTGCAAAGGAAGCCAATATTTCGGAGAAATCCATGCGGAGAATCATCAAAGAAACGTGAGTGAAACGCCACTTGATTACGGACCGGGTCAAGGAACTACGAGTGACTCGTTCCAAGAGATTGCTTTCCTTGTTGAAGAAGGAAAAAATGATAATCCTGTTCTCCAACGAAAAGCTTTTCACCATCGATGCTATGGCCAACAGCCGCACGCACGGACCGGTTCATTTCACCGAAGAAAACGGAGAACGTTCCGGAAAAAGTGAAATTCAAATTTCAAACCAAACATCCGGCTGGTGTCATGATGGTTTGCTTGGTGGCGTTCAACGGTTTGTAAATGCCGCCTGTTTTCATCGATGCTGGGGTAAAAATCAATACCGAAGTGTGTATCGGCATTTTAAAGGACCAAGTGCTTCCCTGGGCGAAGGTCAACTTCTCCGAGGACCAAAACCTTGTCCTACAGCAGGATGGAGCGCCGTGTCACACGTCCAATCGAACCCAACAATGGTTGAACGATAACATGAAGTTTTGACCGAAGGATTTGTGGCCCCCTAGCAGTCCAGATCCATTGGATTATTCGATTTGGGCATATGTTGAAGCGCGAGCCTGCAAAGCATCACACCCTAGTGTGAAAACCCTGAAGTCAACCATAGCACGCACATGGCAGTCAATGTCGGAGGACTACGTCCGAAAGGCATGCTCTGGCTTGCGGCGTCGATTCGAGGATGTTATTAATAAAAATGGAGGACACATTGAATAAATTTGTTTAAAAGGACTTTATAAAGATAACTGCACTCGAAAATGTTGATATTATTGCTTGAATTGGTTGAAAATGGGATTTGAAAGAAATAGAATAAATTTTTGCATTGTTTTCTGCCGCACCCTGTACTTACCGATTTTATCCACAAAATCCGCATGCAGGGCAGAGCTGACCAGGTAAAACCAATAAAAAGATAATAACGTCCCTAAACTTGTTTTATTAACGATACTTATAGATACTGAACATAAACATTATGTGTAATCATCTCGAAAGCCCAAACTATGTTAATTCATACTCTATTCCGTGAGTGCGATTGTCTTTTTTTTCTGCATACCCCAGTGGGTATTGTCATTAACTGCTCAGTTCAAGAATCCTTTGTGCAGAAATTGAGGCAACAACGGCTCAATAATCTCGCGATATGTTGAACTACTGTACAGCTGCCTTCGATAAGCTTTCTCATCTTGTGTTTCGGAAAACACACTCATAGCTGTACTCTGGTCCGCAAAAAGGAACGGTATGAAGCACACGACTATGACCACTTCTAGGAATCCAGCTTTAAGGAGGTCATTGTTGAAATCCAACAATGTTGGGACCGTTCCCATGTGGCCCATTTTTTCCAGTGTCTCGACGAATTTCTTGTGGTAGTGACAGATAAGCTCCTGACGATGGTTGTCACGTGCTTCCTTGTTGCAAACCAGATAGAGAAGATAGTACAGATCAACCGCTGGAGTGCCCCAGAAGCTCAGTTGGAAGTCAATCTGTAATGAATGATAGTTGAATTTAAAATGCCTTTAGATCAGGTATTACGATACGTACGAACATAACATCCAACACTGACGACTGTTCGCTGTCGAACTTAACGAGCATATTATTGTAATGGAAATCCCCATGATTCAACACCTTGACCCTGAAGCTATCAATTTCTGGGTTGTATATTTCGATTCCACGTTGTAAGAAGTTCGAAGTCAGGTTTTTAAACTTTTCAGCATACTTTTCAAATCCTTTCCATTTGGCAATTTCCTCGGTAAATATGTTGAAATTTTCCTCCATGAATTTCAGTCCGTGACTGGGCTTTTCCTTGAATAAACCACTGGAACCTACTCTTGGTATTTTATTCTGTAACGAGTCAAGACACGTGAGGTGGAATTGAATTTGAAATAGACTTAAGATAACATACCGAGGCATCCTTTAGGAGACAGAATGAGGCCGCGTGGAATTTTGCTAGTTTTTCTGCAACAATGGCAGCATTCTCAAAAGACATGGAACTTTTGTGAAGTTCATAGTGGTTGTGAGTAGCGTCTTCCAAAATCATAACTGGTTGAGGTTCAGTGGATGCGTACATCAACCTGAAAAAGGCGATTATATAGTTCAAAACTTAATTTTAATTTCATAGTACCGTACTTGGGAGCGAGTAGAGCATTCGCGCAGTCTGCTTGTGACAGCAGGTTCTGCATTGGACTGATGAAGTTCTTGTACAAGTTGAGTTCGTTTTCGAACGAAGATGCATCGGCCAGCTGGTTGACTTTCGAGGAAATTAGCTTAATGACGACAGCAAGAGATTCGGTCTTCCCTTTGGTGCAATAGCTGAGCGTGGCTCGATAGATGGTACTGGCATACTGTTCGCTTGCGTCTGTGTGAAGACTGATGAAGAAATCTTCGACCGTGATGGATTTGTCTCCGAGTGCCAGTCGGAGCACTTTTTCGAAGAAGGCATTATCCAGCCAAGCGGTGGGATCCTTTTTGGATACCATTGTGGTGTCTTAAGCCGAATGGGGTTGAACGGTGACTGGAATGGAATGGTCCTAGAAATAAGTCATATATAGCACCATAAATCGTTATCACATCGTGCTCACACAATACACAGATTATGCGATAAACAGGTAATTTTGTTTTCACGCAGTGATATTGTTTATCAGTGTTTAAGGTCCGGGATTTGCAATAAAAATGTTGATGCATTGGACTATTAAAATGCATGTGTGAAACGAAATAAGCGTTCATCAGAAACCGTCTCATTTCAATGATACCCTGGGCGAAATGCTATAGGATCAATATACAGTGCTAGTTAATTACATATCGGGATATTTATGGTGGTCTTATACTTTGCTAGTAAGTCTCGTGGGAATTGGACTTTTAAAGTATTGGTTGATATTTTTTGCAATAATTGCCTGAAATCATTGAACAAGGTAGTCAGTAAACAGTCGGATTTGCTCTACCAATAATTATTTCCAAATGGTGTCTTTGTTGACTTACTGCGGCAGTCTGCAAGTAGTAGATGAAATACATGTTTATTTCAGTATAATAATAAGAGTAGAAACAGTTGATTGAGGTATTAATCGTTCATTTTGTAAAATTCGTGAACTTTTGGCTAACCCACAATTGATACGTTGCGTTGACTTAAATTTGACAGAAAACCTAACTTTTTCCCCTTGTTTAATTTCAAAAGGAAGCGTAAATAACGAAATTGTTTGCAATCTGTCATGTGCCATACAACAATGTTTGCAATCTTCCATACAACCGACTAGATTCAGGCGTTATTTATTTATTTACATCGCATAACGTCACAATACTATAACATAGCCTGATACACAGTATCCCTCCATAATGCCCGATTAGTGGCTGCTCCTCTCCAATCCCTTGGGCACCTTGTACCCCCTAGGTCTTGCTCCACCTGGTCTGGCCATCTTGATCGTTGCGCCGTACGTCGTCTTGTACCAACCGGATTCCCATTGAACACCATTTTTGCAGGATAGTTGCCCGGCATTCTCGCAACATGTCTTGCCCAGCGTATCCTTCCAGCTTTTGCCACCTTATGAATACTGATTTCGAAGGTGAGTTGCGCGAGCTCATGGTTCATCCTTCGCCTCCATAGTCCGTCCTCCTGTACTCCACCAAAGATGGTTCTTAACACCCGTCGCTCAAAAACTCCGAGTGCTCGCAGGTTCTCTTCAAGCATTGTCCACGTCTCATGCCCGTAGAGAACAATCGGTCTTATTAGCGCACGAATTCCACGGATAATCCACCTTCGGATCTCACGGCTGTTATCGTTGTCCGCAGTAGCTAGTGAGCCGAGATAGACAAATTCATCGATTACCTCGAACTCATCGCCGTCGATCGTTACACTGCTGCCCAGTCGGGTCCTGTCGTGCTTGGTTCCGCCTGCCAGCATGTACTTCGTTTTGGACGTATTTATCTTCAACCCAATCTTCTCTGCTTCGCGCTTTAGTCTGGCGTACTGCTTTGCTACCGCCTCAAATGTTCTACCGACAATGTTCACGTCATCGGCAAACCAGATAAATTGACCGGATCTGTTGAAAATCGTGCCTCGCATGTTAAACGCCGCTCATCGCAAAACACCTTCAAGAGCAATGTTGAACAGATTCAGGCGTTATTTGGCTTAAATTTACATGAAATAATCCATTAATTCCTGCCAAATCTATTATTTCTTTTATGTGCATTAAATAGCGCAGAGAATAACATGTTTCTTTCAAACTGTTTACAGTATCCTCAGATACGCTAGAGGTGGATCTCTGCCTTCTCTCGAAATCGTCGAGATCATTTCCTTTCTTTTTGTTTTCAAAGAATTTCCGCTCAACAAGAGCCCAGTATTATTCTATCGGACGAAGTTCTGTACAGATAGGTGGATTGTCCATTTTTGGCCCATATTTGACTTCTTTTGTCTTATGTGTCAGCGGTTCGATAGTCGCGAAGAAAATGTATGTATTTTTCTGCTTAGGAAGTAACGTTTGCATTATGGACAAAAATTGGGTTTACCTTCACCCGCACTGACAAAACTATTAAGCAGCATCAATCATAGTAACCCATGAGTCAGCAGACAAAATTTGACAGCTCTATCAGTCAAACTCTAATCGTGATGGCAAAACAGTGAAGCAACTCCGTTCAGAAGTGTGCGCGTTCAAAGAACGGCACCCCGCCGCGTTGAAAACGAGAATTGTGGACTCCGGATACGTCCGTTCCAGCATCTACAACATCTAGGAACTATTAGACAACAATCAGAGCATCGAAAGATAGCCCGGTTCCGGACGGCCAACGATCCTGAGCGACAAGAAGCTTCAAAGGATGCTGAAGAGAGAGACCGAGGGAAAAGTGGCTACATCGCTGCGTGCGCTTGGCTGGGAGGTCATTTCCACCGGCCAAACAGTGCAAAAGTACGTGGCGAACATGAACATACATGTCAGGAGATGACGCAGCGGCTGAATAAGATGGTCAACTCGATTTTCCCGGGGAATCGCAACGTGGCGGTGGTTATGGACGACGAGACCTATCTTACCCTGGATGGCAACTGGCAGGGCACTTCGTATTTTACTTCCCCCGCGAAGGAAGTGAGCTCGGAAATGAAGTTCATTTCACACACCAAGTTCCCCAAGAAGGTGCTGCTGTGGCTGACAATCAGCGAGAAGGAAAGTCAAAGCCGCTCTTCTTTCGCTCTGGACTGGCCGTGAACGGGGAAATTTATAGTACCAAATGCCTGCCGGAAGTGGCGTCGTTCATCAAGAAATACCATAAGGGCGAAGACCGGTTTTGGTCGGATCTGGCGTTGGCCTACTACTTCAAGCGATCGTTGGAGAAGATGGTGCGGTTGAATATCGATGTCGTACCCAAGTCGGCGAAACCGCCCAACGTCACCCAGCTGCGCACCATGGAGAATTTCTGGGCCAACCTGAAGCGTAAGATCTACTAAAATGATTTTGTTGCGAAAACTCCCACACGCATGTTTTTGTCCGCCATGACGAATGTTCCGGTTAACTGCCGGAAGGCCGCTCGCAAGGGCGTAGAATTTTGGTTGCAAGTAAGCTTAAATAATTACCTTCCAAAACCTACCAACCTTATCAAAAGCAATTATCTGTCTTAGTACTGAAAGCTACTGAAAAGCGCAAGAGTGTATTTCAAGATGCAGACCGCATGGTGTACTTCGGAACTAGCGGTTCTACAACAGTAAACCAACTTCAAATCGCTAATTTCCTTTTGATTGTTGCTTATGCCATTACAGGACGGATTTTGCATAGTGAAAAGAGGCCAAATCAGAGTTGGAAATTCGTAACTCCTCATAAACGGTACCAACCGCTTTTGCAGACATTCTTTCTCGTGCACATCCTTATTGAGAGTGATAATTGAGACGAATCTTTTGGATTTCTGACCACAAAAAACAAACCAAATTTTTATTGCCATGTTAATATCAGAGCATGTAAAATTATATTTCATTTCACACGAAGCAGCAACTTGCATGAAATACTTTTAACAAAGATGAGCTTTTTCATGCAATTTTATAAAATGTCTCAGAACTTTACACGATGTATAATGCAATTTTTTATGTTTTGTGACGCTCCATTTACAGTTACCGCCAGAAAAAAAGTGCACACCTACTCCAGTTTCTGCTTTTTGTGCAGCAAACTGTAAAATAAGTGAAATATTCTAAGTTTTGTTGTTTTGATGGCTTTTTATTATGTTCTTTTCTTGTCTGCAAATTCATTTTTTTCTGCAAGAAAGATCAAACTATAGTAGAAATTATGCATGTCAAAATATAGTGCCCACTTCTTATTTTCTTTAAAAAAAAAATAAGTCGCAGATCCAGTCTGTTGAGTGATCAGTAGTTGATGTGTCCTCTCCTGGCCTTTAACAGTTTTTGCAAACGTTTCGGCATACTCTCCACCAGATTCTTCAGGTGTTGTGGATCAAGATCTTCCCAGGCGTTCGAGCTTGAAAATAGTTATGTTTGTTGGTAACTCCTGTCTTATCAACTCGTGAATCCAAGATGGCCCACAAATTCTCTATTGGGTTCAGATCTGGACTCTGTGGGGGCCATTCTATAGGTTTAATAGGCAGGAACGGAAGAATGCCTTTGACTTCTTCGCGGTATGTTTTGGGTCATTATCTTGCTGGAACACAAATTTGTTTTCCAGCCCAGTTCTAACCAACGAAACCTCCAAATTCTCACGCAATATGTCGATGTAGGAATCTGCTGTCATAATACCATCGATTTTTACCAAAGCACCAACACCCGCCCAAGAAAAACACCCCCACACCATCACGTTCCCTCCACCATGCTTAACTGTGCCCTGGATATGTCGATCATGAAGCGCCTCTCCAGGTCTACGCCATACACGAGCTCGTTTTTTGCTATTGAACAACTCGAATTTGGACTCATCAGTCAACAAAACAGTCTTCCAATATTCTAAAGGTTTGTCAGCATTTTCCCGAGCAAATTTGAGTCGTTTCGTTTTGTTGACTTTACTAATAAAAGGCAACTTCTTACAAAACCTGCTCTTCATATCGTGTTCAGCGATCCTTCTGCGTAGAGTACTGTCCGAGATCGGTTGTTGAATCACTTCCTTGATCTCCCTGAGGGTAACCTTCGGATTTTCCTTAATTTCTCGAATGATTCTCGCATCTGTTCGGGAATCTGTTCTACGTTTCCTTCCCCTTCCTAGGCGATCAGCTACTGAACCATAGGTTTTGTACTTTGCGAAAAGTTTGGTAACCGCTGCTTTGCTGTATCCGTACTTTTCACCAATCTTTTGCATCTCACATTTCTCGATGTCACGAATAACACATTTTTGGATTTGCAAGGGAATAGTTTTGCTTGCTCCCGTATTATCCATGAATGTTTAGATAACTCGCACTGAATCTTTCTGATCGACAACTGAAATCCGTAAGAAGATCAACAAACACTTGGAAACGTCAAAAAAATTGAATACGAGGGGCGTTTGGATGTAAAAATTACATACACATAATATACTTTCACTTTATTAGGACACACCAAATTTACACCACGTATGATTCAAAAAATAATTTTGCTAAAATGTGTATTATCCATTGCAAAAATACACATGCATCTTTAAAATAATAATATTATCATGATAAGAAAAATATATGAATACGATATAATGAGTTTTTCAAAGACTTCAGAGATGAAGCGTGTTCATGAGAAAAGTGGGCACTTTTTTTTTGCGGTGATTGTGTGTACATGACATTGACCAGAAACATACACAACTTTTTCACTTTACTTTACTTTTTAAAGTAGAGAGTTTCAATTGCCATATAATGAAAGAATTTTTTCAATCCATGAAACAATTCCAAAACCTTACAGAAAGAAAAGTGCCTGAAGTTTACCGAGGACAGGCTTTAAGGCAATTGGAAAAAATGGACTTAAAAAAGATATTGTTCAACGCATTCTAACGCTCCTCATACCTAAATTAGAGTGATTCAAATTTTGACAAAGCATTCCAAATTATGTCCATTACAGTTATTTGAAATTTTAGCACATTTGAATTCATGACAAAATAGTTAAAATGACGAAAGTAACATTTGTAAACAATGACTTCTAGCGTATTTTTCTGGGATCTGCTTGCTCCAACAGACAAATTAGCAACATAAACAGATACAGGGAGTTATTTTCTTCACATCGGTAGAAGATATAGGTGTTAGCAACCAGGCATTTCCAAGAACTTTACGTTTTAAGTCATTGTTTATATTCATTGTTAATTTCGAACTTTTGACGGAATTTAAGAAACTGAAACTGCACACACAATTTCTAGACAAAATCGTAGGATCTGAGTAGGATATGTTTCCTGCTAATCAGTTGATTGAGATGAATCTTAAGACATCAGCGACTTGAATGAGGAATAGTTTTTGTTTCTTACATTTATTGGAAAAGTAATTGCTGAGAGAATTGTCTATATTCTTGATTTGGTGTGTTTCTAAAGAGACGTTAACAACAATTTGAGGTTGCTTATAGTATTCTCAAATCTCAAACTTTTTTGTGCAGTTAGTTTCAAACTAAATGCGTTCAAATTTTGGTAGGCTTATAGTACGGTCACAATACAGCTTATATTACGTGATATAGTGTATCTTGATATCAAATGACATGTACATTATTTCCAGTGAAAACTAGATGCACAGTTACTGATACCAAGATACTCTATATCACGTAATATAAGCAGTAGTGTGAACGTACTATTAAAGGGTGTCCCACGTCAAATTATATCACGGAAAAACGCTGTAGAGAATTACCTATTGGGTAATTTCACTTGCAAATTTGAGTTTTAGTAGTTTAGTGTGTTTTTTTTTGTATTTTGATCGCTGTCAGTTTTTCAATAATTGGAACAAATGGTGTCACCCGAAAAGCAACATCGCGAGTAGATTTTGCGCAAGCACCTGGAAAATTCTCAACTCTATCATCGGGACATCAGAGAACGACTCGGAATCGTGCAGGCTACGGTGATTCGTGTGATTGAACGATACCATGAAACTCTGAGCATCGAACGGAAAGAGAAATGCGGTTAGAATGGTTGTTCCATTAGTGATCAGGATCGCAAGTGTTTCGCGAAAATGTTCAAGCGGAATCCCCATGCTTCGGTCAATGATGTGACCAAAAAGTTGAATTTGCCCAAGTCTTTCGTTCAGAGAGCCAAGGACCGGGAGGGAAAGTTACGGGCCCGGAAACTGTATACCCAGATGATGACGAAGGCTCGTTGTCTCATCATGGATGATTAGACTCACGTCAAGGCGAACTTCTGGCAACATCCGGGGCTACTGTTCTTCACCGCCCAGCACACGTTTGATGTTCCGGAGGAAGTAGAAGTTTTCAAAGTTCGCCAAGAAATACATAATTTGGCAAGCGATCTGCTCATGCGGAAAATAGAATGCACCGTTCGTGACTACCGGAACTGTAAACCTCAAAAAGTGGCTACAGAAGCGTCTGCTTTCTCTGTTGAAGCAACACGAGGGCCCTACGATCTTCTTGCCGGATCTCGCTTCGTGCCACTATTCAGACGTTGTCCTGGAGTGGTACGAAGCCAAAGGGGTCACTTGACACACAGGACATGAAGCCAACGCACTGGATCTAAGGCTCATCGAGAAATGCTAGGCTATTATGAAGCAAGCAGTACACACTTAGAAAATTTTACAGTATTCGGTAATTTTTTACCGAACTTTCAACAGCTGAACAGTTCGGTAATCCGATTAACCGGATTTCGGTAAAATTTGACAAGTTCCGGTAATTTTTTTACCGGAATACTGTAGAATTTCACGGAAATCCGGTAAATCAGATTACCGAACGTTCAGCTGTTGAAAGTTCGGTAAAAAATTACCGAATACTGTAATTTTTTCTAAGTGTGTACGGAAGCAACCCAAGAAGTAAGGAAGCATCTCAAGGAGGTCAAATCTGAGGAAGACATGAAGAAAAAGCGGGTTTCAGTGCAGAAGAAGCTGCAGCCAGATGTTGTACAGAACCTTATTAGTGGAGCTAAGCGTAAGGTGCGAGCGTACAGTTATGTTGTGGAAGTTGAATGAAATAAATATGCCAAAAGCTTACTTATGGGGTATATTTTCTACAGCGCTTTTTTTCGTGACGCAATTTGATGTGGGACACCCTTTGCGAGGACCTGATATGAAATCGTTATGCATTCTACTTCTTCTTTAGCATTTGAAACTTATTACTTTAACAATTCGCTTATTGCTTGTTATAAACTTAGTGTTCTAAATGCATTTCCACAGTTATTCATTGAGTACTTTCGATGTCAGGTACAATTTAGTATATTGTGCGCAAGTACAATTATAAAGGGTGATACGGTCAAAATTTGGTCAAGGGAAAACGCGTGTAAATCGGTGAAATCGTTTATTTAAAAAATAAAATTAAATTTCTTTTTCAAGTTCAATTAGTATAAAATTCAGGAAAAATATTCAGTTAGGCTTCCGCTTTTCCAAATCCGAATTGCCGGGCCTTACGCTTGACCCCTGCCATCAGATTTTGTACAGCCACCTTGTCCACCTTCTTCGCCGCAGAAAGCCAGTTTGCCTTGAACTGCTGCTCGTTCTTAGCAGTTTTTTTGGTCTTCTTTAGGTTCCGCTTGACAATAGCCCAGTATTTCTCAATTGGGCGGAGCTCTGGCGTGTTGGGAGGGTTGTTGTCCTTGGGAACCACCTGCACGTTGTTGGCGGCGTACCACTCCATGGCCTTTTTACCGTAATGGCAAGATGCCAAATCCGGCCAAAACAGTACGGAACAACCGTGTTTCTTCAGGAAAGGCAGCAGACGTTTATTCAAACACTCTTTCACGTAAATTTCTTGGTTGACAGTCCCGGAAGCTATGAAAATGCTGCTTTTTAAGCCACAGGTACAGATGGCTTGCCAAACCAGATATTTCTTTGCGAACTTTGACAGTTTCGTGTGCTTGAAAATATCTGCTACCTTTCCCTTCCTTTTGCCGTATAAAACTCCTGTCCCGGAAGCTGCTTGTAGTCGGCTTTGACGTAGGTTTCGTCGTCCATTACCACGCAGTCAAACTTCGTCAGCATCGTCGTGTTCAGCCTCCGGGATCGCGCTTTGGCCGTCGTATTTTGTTTATCATCGCGATTTGGAGTCACTACCTTCTTGTAAGTCGATAGTCCGGCTCGTTTTTTGGCTCGATGCACGGTTGTAGACGATACACCCAGCTTATTTGCGGCATCTCGGAGAGATAGGTTAGGGTTTCGCTTGAAACTACCGGCAACTCTCTTTGTCGTCTCAGCGGCTTCCGGTTTTCGATTTCCCCCCGATCCAGACTTCCTGGCTGTCGACAAACGTTCCCCAAACACTTTAATTACATTTGTAACGGTTGATTTGGCAACTTTTAGCGATTTTGCCAACTTTGCGTGCGAGTAGCTCGGATTTTCGCGATGCGCGAGCAAAATTTTGATACGCTGCTCTTCTTGCTTGGACGGCATTTTGACAACTGAAGAGTGAATTCCAAAATCAAAATAGGAGCAACATTCTACACACACACACCTTCAAAATGAGGGGTGTTCAGGTTTTTTAAATGCAAAATTGAAAGAAATAAGTTGATATTGACCAAATTTTGACCGTATCGCCCTTTACCCTAAGCCCAGGGAGTTGAGAAACTTTCCTTAACGAGAAATTCTTAGATCAGACCAGGAATCGAATCCAGCCACCTCCAGCATGGTGTTGCTTTGTAGCCACGCCTTTACCGACTGAGCTAAGGGAGGACCCAAATCTTTATGCATAGAGGAGCTGAAATTCGAAATTTGTATCAGTATAACCTAGAATCTATTTTTGAAAATCATATTTAACGATGCCTGGGTTTCTCATGCAATCATGTAATATTTAGTAAGGTTGATTATTGATAAAACAAATTTGTAGTATTATTTTTTTTTCAATTTGGAATTTCAAACTTACTAATGACTAATTCCACTTTAGTGTGAAACAATTAAATTTTAATAATCGTGAACTAATTACCACTGAGTGTGTAAATTTGACATCTTTTTTGTTTTGATTACTACCCAAGTTACCAATAAGCATTAGCGCATATTCAGTAAATAAACCCTAAATCTGCATTTCCGATGCGATAAGCGTTATATCAGCATCTTGAATGTATCTGTTGTAAAGTTGGATTTCAAATGCTATTTAAATGCTTGTAGCCTGTAATAAGCATTTCGAATGCAAAATAGCATTTATGAAGCATTATCATAGCATTGCAGTAAAACAGCCGTATATTGGGCCAGGCCGCTTTTGGCATTTAAGGTGACTTAAATGCTTGAAAATTAGAAATACCCTTCTTATCAACATGATACCCTAGGAGTGGACAGCAATTTCTGCTAGAACCTAAGATGCGAAGAGAAAGTGTCGATAGGTCCGATAGAGCTTGGACGAGAAGTAGTTTCTGAAATTGAGCGTAGTTCTTTTGTTAGGCAGTATTTCAAACTTTCACTTTAAAAAAAAAACACTATTTAAAAAAAACTTGTTTGAGCGTATTAGTAGAACGATTGTGATTGGGAAACTAGGAGAAATTTAAAATTAACACTTCATTTGATCACTTTTTAAAAATTAAAAATTAAACATTGAAGTGAAAAAAGTGTTTTAATGTTTTATTTTTTATTTTTAAAAAGTGATCAAATGAAGTATTTCGAAGCAAACGTATACATTTTTGCCACAAATCCACATGCGGGGTAGGTTGAGGCAGGAAAGAATTCGCCACCTTGACCCTATCGAAACTTTTTCTTCACATCTAGCAGAAATGCTGTCCACTTCTACACTGAGCGAGCAAACCGAGAGGAAATCATTTGAATATCGTATGGAAATTTGCCACAAAATATTATTGCAAATTTCATACGATTCTCTTATGGAAAGAAGTTCATTGGACGATCGTATGAAAATTTTCCTCACAGGAAAAAAAAAGTTGTTATCGGGATTCGAATCATGAACCTTGGGGTTCAGAGGCAAAGCACAATCTCACGGGACTACACACTCTTGATAAGTGATGTCGTTTGAAAGTGTATATGAAGCATGTTTTTCTCGACTAATGCAGCAGTAATCATTTAATACGATTTCGTATGGAATGAGTCTTGAACCCTTGCTTTGTGGTTCATAGTTCCAATCGTATGAAAATCGTACGGATAACTTCCTGAGTGTAGGGTTGTCTTGTCAACGTCTACGCTCCTTACAAAATTGGAAGGGAAAGGGGGGGGGTCTGAGATTGTCAAAAATGAGTTTACGTGGCTTATGAACAGGTCCTTTGGGAATGGATAAAAGGTAAAAGTGCACATGTCACAAGCTCAGGATCATATCTGCTATGGGCAAATATCCCAAGTAACATTGCGAAAACCATCCAGCTATATTGTTTTTTTTAAAGTTTTATGAAAGCCACTACAAATCAATTTGGTTTTATTAGGGCAGCAAGAGTTGCCAATAGGTTTCATATTTTAGGTAGGTTTATGAGAACCTACACAGTTTCTTTACAACGATCTTCAGATCTTGTCTTCTAAAATGGCTTTTACTCCTATTAAAGGTTTTATTTTGAGTGTATGAACTCGTAAAATGCTGTTTTGAAATGTCGTTTTTGGACTCATTCATATAATCTTATTATGGTCAGTTGAAAAAGCATTATAAAACCATTCTACCTCCAGTAAATGCATTAAACGGCAAATTGGCATTGAGGGAAGTAACCAAATGACCAAATAGTTTTATAGTAGCCATTGCGACGATAAATTGGCTTTTTGGCAAAACTATGATTTCTTCCAATCGCCATATTGATATATAAGAAATCATTGAAATGTGGAAATACACAAAAATTTTAGTGTAATGCAAATGAACTGTATATCAGAGACCAATTTCGGTATTATTTAAGATAACCTTATTGAATTCCATCAATTTTCAGAAAATGTATGGTTGATTTATCGAGTTTATTTGTTTCAATTTTGGGTTTGTTGTTGTAAACTCGCATAATTTTCGAGGCGCATTAATTTTTAGACAGGTGTGACCATTCGGTCTTATGCTAGTTTTGATGGCATCCAATAGGTTTTATGAAGGTTCTCAAGTGGTCATAACATCTTTCACTAGAACATTTTCAAAATCTCTATGGTCTTATAAAGGTTTTATTAATTTGTTTTCTCAACCGTCTATGGAGTGGGCCACTTTGTACGAATTTTGGCTTTAAGGAAGCATAGAGGAAGTGTTGGTAGACAAAACAGTTTCGAACGTAGTTTCATCAACAAAGTTTTGAACGTAGTTTCATCAACAAAGCCGGGAGGAGTGCTTTATGGCTGGAATAATAATGGAGATCATTACGGTGTTGTTGAATTATGGACGTTTACTACGCGTAAAACTCGTGCGGAAGTACTTTCCGGTGGATGGGAAGATCGAGCTAGGAATATTCTCCTACATTGGTATGCGTGGCACGTACGTAGACATGAAGCAGGAAATCCTGTCATCACTGCACTTCGACAGCCGGAAGGGAAATATATATTTACAAGAATAAGCTAACATTGAATCGCCTTCACAAAAGAAGAAGCGTTCGCTAATCCAATATACCGGATTCCGGTAAAATTTTACCAAAATTCGGTAATGTTTTTACAGACTGTAATGTTTTTACAGACTGAGAACTGTAAAATTTCACCGAAGTCCGTTGAATCGGATTAATGAACGTTCAGCTGTTGAAAATTCGGTAAACTTTTACAGATTTCTGTAAAAAAAATCTAAGTGTGTAGTTTGTGTTAGAACAACGTCGTTATGGTCTATTCATAAACCACTTAGGCTCAGTTTTGAAAATTTCAAAATCCTCCTCCCCCCTCTTAGACTTTTCTCCATTAATTTTTTTTTGTATTTTTCAATTTTGTATGGAGTGTAGACATTGCACTATGGTCCAGATCACGAATTTACGATGAAACATGCTCCCAGCGCCTAAACTTGAAACTTTACAGCAAAGTGATGTTCTACAACATGGTTTGTATTATCAAGGTCCATTTTTTTATGTTAATTAAAATTAGGGTGGTCCTCATTTTCACGGAAATACAAAAACTAACTTTTTAATTTGCAGTAATAGACGTTTATACTCTGAAGTAAAATTGTAGCGCAAAAAACTTCATGGAGTTTTTGCATATACATTATTTTTGTAGCTTAAAAATTGACCGATTCTGAGCACTTTTTCCTCATCAACTTAGGGTGTACCATGAAAAAATGTTTTTTTTGCCCTTACTTTTTTATTTCAATTCTCACCGTTAAGTTGTGTTGCAAAGAGTTTTAAAACTTTAAAAGACGCGTACTTTGGTATACAAATATTACCGCTAGCTTGAATCAATCAATAGTTATTGATGTTTTTCTAAAAAAATACGCCCTTTTGATTGTTATGATTGGAGCAAACACAAAAAAAAATTAAGACGTCATTTGAAAGGGCAATATATACTGTTTAACAGATGTGAAAACTAGAGATATGTTATTTCTGTATCTTGAGAAAATTACATTTGAGTCTGGGATGGTTTTAGAAGAAAAACTTCAATAACTATTGATTGGTTGAAGCTAGTGGCAAAATTAATATATCAAAATACGCGCCTTCAAATGTTCTAAAACTGGTCCCAAAAAAATTTAACGATGAAAATTGAAATAAAAAAGTTAGGACAGAAAAACTTTTTTTATGGTACACCCTAAGTTGACGATATTAAAGTTGCTCTAAATCGGCCAATTTTCAAGCTACAAAAAAAACTTATGCATTTTCAAACAATGCATTGGTCCAAAAAAATATAACAAACAGTTGTCGAAGAGATCTTTTCTATCGTGGACCTCAGTGAAAACTTTTAGGTTATCTGTGGGAAAACAAACAATTTTTACTCGACGATAGGCTCGATGTGCGTGTGCGTGCCCTAAACGTCACAAAGCTTGCACATTAGAACTTGTTCTATTTTTGAACATTCACCATAGCATGTATTCTTTAATCGGGAAGTGTAGTAAACAAAGTCATCCAAAGTTTAGCAAGTTTTTTTTAATGAGGAGAAACCGACGAAATCGATAAAGTCAGTTACAACCTTATTTGAAAATTGTGGCCATGTTAGCTTTGAGAGTTCGTTGACTCATATTTCAATTGCTTATAAAACTGACCAGCTGTAGTTTCGCAATAACAGAATAATTTGTTTTGGCTAAACACTGCAATTCAAAGAAAAACAAAGTCTTCTACACTTAAGCATAAAAGTGACATTAGCTATATACTAAGTGATTATCTATATAAAATTGAATCGTTATTCGAAAGGAGCTGGTAATGCCTTCATAACAGCTTGGGAATTACAGACCTTCACGTTTACATAATCGACCGTTATCGATTAACTGGCCTATTATCGACCATCGAAAGATTAACTTCACTTGCGGTATAATCCTCTAGTACAAGTCAGGCAGCCACCAATAACACTTATCAAGTACATATTTTCATTCCATTTGGTTCAGCTCCCATCCGGAACTAAGCGGTTTTAATGCTGCTGCGAACGTTTCCCACTACAAAACACGCTTGTTAACATAGCTGCAATAAGGAGTGTTGAGGGGCAGGTCAATAACAACGTTGTTTTGAACCAAAAAAGTCATGCTACAAACAGCTACAAACACTACCGCTCATTCATAGTAATGTGAAAAACGCCAAATTGAACCATTTGAATATCAGTTCATCGGTGTCAAATCGATTCAACGAAATTCATGAGCTGTGTCAGAAATCAGTTTAACCCCAGAATTACTTATCCGTATCAACAACTTGAACCTGAGATGATATGCCGAGTGAAAGAATTGTTTGCGTTTTTGTTACGTCAGTGAAGCACATGCAGCCACAAATATACCATCCGACTTGTGATGCAGCTGGTGAGAAGACAAGCAATTCGTGGCAATATGATATTTTGCGATTATTTTTAGGGATTTTGTTTTTGTTTATCAAACACCGTTTTAATCGGGCGTTTGAATGTCAGCGAACGCAAAAAGAACGTGGGGTAGTACGCACTTCCTAATGAAATGGTTAAGTATCAATATTTATTGAGCGTAGTGATTTCTCGTAGATCAGCCGGAGATTGAGTAAGTGCATTATTACCACTTTTTCGCACACGTAAATGGTACTCAATTTTCACAAAACGTTTATCAACTGAATTGAAATTGGACAGTAATACAAATGTAAGAGAGTGGTTACATCGATATTGAGCATAATTAATTTTTGCTGTAAGTAACTAATTAATTTGCCATATCGTAAATGTCTCTTTTTAAGACATGGTAGATAGATTTTTTTTTAACAAGCGCGTTTAACTCGACTTCTCCCAACTTTCAATCGACACGGCAGTTGAATTGTTTTGTCACGTTACGTTGGTATCGTTATCACCGCTTGATGAGGTTTGATTCACAGTAAACCAAACTACCAAATGCTCGATTATCCGGCAACATGGTACACGGAGACTCTCAAAATCAAATTTGTGTTAGTGTAATTTTCATGCAATAATCCTTGACGTCTTCCGCGATTGTTCAGATGTTGTTGTTGCATTGCTTGTTACAGCTCGATATGAACAGTCACATATGTTACGTTTACTATCACACGTCCGTTGCAATATTATCTGTGATTTCAAATATCACTTATTGATAATCAGTTCAACCGACTCAAAACATTTGAAAAATACTTTAAACTACCAAACCGACCTCTTACAATGGATTGTTAACTGCTGCAACTCGTCAAACTGTTATATTTTCGTGACCGAACCGGGAGAATGCACGCGCTGTAACTGATGCCGAATGGAAAATGAGACAAGGGTGAGCCGTATGACAATCGATTTTTGTTCCTCTGTGGTGTGTTTTCGGGATTGAAACCAGCACGAATAATGATGTGAGTTTTGGAGTACACAAAAAGACACACCATGCTACAATAACAACATATCTTCGAGAGCTATTTATACGAGTTCACGTTGTGGACATTTGGACGTGATTTGTAAGGAGAGGGGAAATTACTCTCAGTTTTTCTCAGACAATTTTCAAAAACCTGACAAGCTTCATGCAACTTTACAGCTTCTCAATGCTCTACATGTTTTGTTATCAAGTACATAATAGTGTTTGTATAGATAACATCAAATTGAGAGTAAGATTGAGACATATTTTTTTGGGGCGTTATAATTATAATCATTTTAGGTGGAAATCAGTTCATTTATCTTATAAATTCATTTTAAGGTGCAGGTAATTTTAAGGTGAATGGCACGCCCTGTTCTCTTGCCTATCTTTCGTCTTTTTCTATTTAGCGGCACCTTCACGATTTTCCAGTTATAGATATCAGTTTTGAGTGGATCTACATTGCTGAAAATGTATCGGCATAGGGTTTGTGTACCAGTTTTGGGAATTGTTTCCAACTTTGGTCACTCATAAGAAAAAAAAGTTTAAATAAAAATGTTTGTGCATTTTACGAATGAAAATGTATATTAACCTCCACCATCGGGAGTTGAATTAACAGTCTTTACGCATCTTTGGACCTCCAATCTTTAAGAAATGTTAGATATAGTCAAAACATTTAAATACATGGCCAATACCGCGTGTCTTATTTTGGAACTTCGGTTGGTGTTAATTCAGTAGAATAGACTACGACCGCTGAAACGGCCCAACACTTTTTAATTCCAAATCGTGCTCCCAGGTCAAGAGTTTATACCGAAAAAAGAAAGGAGCAAGATAAGTTTAAGTAGAAAAAATGTCAAAGTTCCCGAAAAAATACCTGGTCTAGCAGGCGATTTACACCTGTGGGCCGAAAAGCGAAAGTTTCGTGACAGCTGTCACTGTCAACTAAGATATTTATATATTGCTTGCACAAATGCTTTTTGGCTTTCTCGAAGAAACATAGTTTTTCTGTGCTGTTTTGGCTAGACCTTGCTTCTTGCCACTACGAAAAAATTGCTTAGGAATGGTACATGCAAAGAAAACCGCAATAGAAACTACCATTTCGAGGGTTAAATTGAGCGCAATCACCAAAATTTTTCACCTGATTATAAATGCGTTTAATTTTACCATGCCTGCGATTAGATCAACCATGGTGCAGTTGATATCAATATAAGGTCTGTCAAATAAAGACTGTGACTTCGCCCAATTAAAAAAATTTTGGGCAATCATGAAGCAGAGCTCGTTAAAACTCCTAAACTGATAGAAAATGAACTTGAACTAAAGAAAGTGTAGTTAAAAGTAAGTAAGCAAGTCGGTCGTATCATTGCCCAAAATTTGATGAAAGGGGTCAAGGCAAAGGTGCGGGCATTTGGGTTGGGAGAAGAGGTTCAATAAAACAATGATGTCAAAACTTAACCATATAGTAGACCGTTCGTTAGAACTATTAAAAAAGCTATCGGTAGTATATGAGCACAATCAAGTGCACAGACTTTTGCCAGTCAAGGTGGTGCATTCGATCATGCCTTGACCTAACCCGCATGGGGATGCTTGGCAAAAGTTTGTGTTTCCTGTTTCGGAATACTACCTCACAATGCCCTCCGCTCAATTTCAAACTACTTCTATTCAATTTTCACAGCCTGCCGTGAGCTAACGGAACTATCAATACTTTCTCTTCACAACTTTGTTCTAGCAAAAAAATGCTGTCTACTCCTAGAGCCTCATGGTGATGAGAAATTATTTCCTTCTCAAAAACAACATCATCACATATAGTAGTACTTTATTTCCAGAAAGTTTGAAAAGAATCGGGCTCAAGGAAAATTTTTGGTGACCTATTTTGTGTGTCCAAATTTCATCGAAAACAGTCTTTATACCACAAACGTTGAAGGTTTTACCATAAACATAGTAAATTTGATTGAAATTTCATGGTAGTTTTAAAGATAGGCGTAGTCGGGTAAAATGATAGTTTTTACTACAAGATTTTTTTCTGTGTATACAACCAATAGTGCAAAAACCGTACCCGTTGGGTATTTTCTATTGGAATTTTGGGTGGAATTTGTTCAATGTGTATTTGTTTACGCTGTGTAAGTTTCACTAGCAGATTTAGGGTAGTTCAAGCTTTCAAGAGGAATCCCAACAGTTCAGTTCGAGATGTGGCGAAGAAACTGAATCGAACTAAAACTTTCGTACAAGATGCGAAAAAACGTGAACACGTACAAAGTCCAAAAGGCGCCTTATCGCGATTAAAGGCAGAATACGGTAGGTAAAACACGTGCACGGAAACTATACACCCTGAAGTTGACGAAACCACACTGCCTCGTTATGAATGATGAGACGTAAAGGGTGTCCACAGTTAAATTGCATCGCTTTCAATGAGCTGTAACATTTCGCCCTTTGGGTTGATTTCAACGAAATTTTGGGTGAATCGAACCAGCGTGTATTGTTTGCACTGTGTGAGTTTCATTATGAAATGTGTCGTAGTTTCGAAAATGGAGTAGAAGGAACAGCAAGTGCGCAAGAACATTTTGCACACGCACCTAGCCTTCGGAAAGATGTTGAAAATTCACCAGTCTACCTTGTCTCGTGTCACTGTTACGTTCGGGATGTCACAAAAAAGCTGCACGTGACCAAAAGTTTCGTGCAGAAATACAAGAAACGAGCTGGGTTCTGTTCATTCAAAGTTCAGAAAGCTTCAACCCGCAATGAAAAACAGAATAGGACAGCTAAAACACGTGCGCGTAAGCCGTACACACAAATTTTAACGAAACCACACTGTTGCATCATGGACGTAAAAGCGGGGAAATCAATATGTTACTGCGAAAGACAAGTTCGATGTTCCAGAGCCTCTCATGAAACAGCAAATGTCAATATTCCCCAAGAAATTCATGAATTAGCAGTGGATTTGTTCGTATGGTAAACTGAGCAAGCCTTTCGTGACAACTTCAACTGTAAATGGTCAAGAATACATGAGTCAATGCCTGAAAAAACGACTGCTTCCGTTTCTCAAAACACACAGCGTTCCTACATTTTTTACGGGTTTTTGGAATTGGTAAAGAAATACAGTAAAATAAAAATACTTCTACCAAGATTATACATTGTATTTTATTCCCTGAATATTTCATGACAATCGGTTGAGAGACTTGTTTTTGAGGACGAGTTTAAAGTGATGCAATTTAACTGTGGACACCCTTTATGTAAAAGCAGACTTCTGGCAGCTTCCGAGACTCCAGTTTTGCACTGCTCATCATAAATTCGATGTCCCTGAGGACGTCAGAAAACCGATGATGTCTTAGTTTGCCAAAAAATATATGATTTGGCAAGCAATTTGCTCGTGTGGAAAGCGGAGCACCCCATTTGTGACAACTGGAACGGTGAATGAGCAGGTGTACCTTAAGGAATGCCTCTAAAAGCGTCTACTTCTTATTTTGAGGTCACTTGATGGTCCTACGATTTTCTGGCCGGATTCAGCCTCGTGCCATTACTCGAAAGAGGTTTTGGAGTGGTACAAGGCTAAGGAGGTCAATTTCGTGCTGAAGTATCTCAACCCCCCGAACGCACCGGAACTGCGGCCAATTGGAAAGTACTGGGCTATCACGAAGCAGGCACTTCGGAAGCATCCTGAAGAAGTTAAACCGGAGATTTAACAATAAAAGATTTAAAAACTATTAAAAGTTATGAAGAAAAAATGGATCGCCTCGCAAAAAAAAAAGTTCAAATGTTGTACAGGACCTTATGAGTAGTGTAAAGAAGAAGGTTCGTGCATTTGGATATGGAATTAAAATCGAATAAAAACAAACATGGGAAAATATTCATACTATGTTTTATTCTACTCTCTGAAAGTTTGAAAATGGTTGGCAAATTTTGCATAATATTTGCGTGTGTCGCAATTCCATTCCGTACACCCTTTATTTCTATGCCACATGATTCATTTGCTTTTGGTCCATTTGTATAAACTTTATGGAAGCTTTTGTGTTTTCCCTCGAACAAGTTTCGAAATTTTATTTTTTATTCATATCATTTGTATTAATGTCTGGTATGTTTGTTTTGATGTCTTCTTCGATGTTTTTTTAAATTTCTGAAATGTTTATTTAGAGTTATGAATCATTATTATTAGATAATTATTTTCATTGATTGTTTGTGGTAAAAAAGTGTAATATTTTGGAAGCACAGCTATTTTTACGAATTTTTCTAGAATGTTAATTGTCGGTTTATTGTATGAGAAAGTTTCAACTGTTTCATTCCTAGCTTACCATTTTGCTCTGTTTTTATTGGGATTTCTCCTGATGCCGCGTAGAGTTTGTTTACCGGTGTTGAATTCCGTAATCTCAAGCACGTTCTGCGTGAGGCATTGAATGTAGAATTTAGTTTGATCAGGTTTGATTTTGTGGTTCCTCCATATATTGTTATTCCATAGCCTCTTTGTTATTTCTTTATTAATTTTAAGTTAAGTTTAAGTTTTAAGTTTTATTAATTTAATGCTGTTTTGGCAGCGCTCCATTTTGTTTGATGTTAAATCATTTTAATTAGAGTTAGTCAGTTACTGTTATTTTTTTGAGTTAATTAGTTCTTCAGAAATGTTTTCATTCATCCATTCCATACTTCATTTGTAAGTTTAACTACGCAAATGAAGGGGGCTATTTTAATCTGACTTAAATAGTAAGACATTTTAATTTGACCTGCCGCCGATGTATCCTCATTTATATCATCTAACAAGTTTTCTCTGTATTGCATTACTCCTTTCTTTAGTATTTTTTATTTTCAAGTGCTTACTTTTATCTGGATATTTTGTGTTTTTTATTTTATATTTCGTGGAGTTTTTTGATATTTATTTTGATTCTAGTATGGTTCACCTTAATTCTTACTATTCGGATGTATCGTATAAGTTGCGTTATTAAAAGTTTCACTTAGTTGCTGATTTAGATCATTAATAGTTTTTAGAGATTTGGGGTTTATATTTTTTTTTATTGAATTTAATTTCTTTATTATTATTTTTGATAAAATGTTTTCAAATTTCTTGAATGCGTTTATATATTAAACATTCAATTAATTTATGGTCTGATCCTTAGTATTCTGTGCTGGTTTCCTAAAACCTGATGTTGTGAGCGCTTGATCAAATGCTGGCGATTTTTTATTTAAGTCTTCTCATCTTGTTGTTGCAACTGTGTTAAGAAAAATCATAAAACTGTGTTCCGGGAGATCACTAATTAATTCTCCTCTTCTATCTGCTTTGGCATATTGATTATCCCAAATTGGCCCGTGAAAATTAAAGTCTCCACCAAATAAAATTGGGTTGTACGTATATCTGTTTAGTTGATGAAAAGATATTCTAAAGATTCTAATGATAATGTAAGTTTTTGATTACGGTTTCTCTTTTATAAAGAGGTCTTAAACAGCTGGATGTTTAGTTAAGACTATGTTAAGTAATCCCATATAAATGGGTCTGATCAATAAGTTTAGTTAGAATAATTTTTTCTTATGTTTTACATTGTTCTGTTGAGATTACCGATAAAGTTTTATATCACTGTACCAATCTTCAATTGAATGTGAATCAAATTTCGTGTTTGTTGTATATTTTCTTTGTTCTGCTATTTTGTATCAAATATGTTTTAGTCAATTGGACTGTAAGGTTTTTGCTGTTATGATGCTGTTTGTAGTTTTTCGTAGTTTAGTGTGATTTACATACGGGTTATTTTTAATGTATCTTACTTGTTCCGGGATAATATCAACTATTGGCAAGTATATTCCTGTGTTACAGGTTTGTCTGATTTATTGTATTAATGTTTGTCAGTTTTTGTACGATGTATTTGTAATCCATGTTCGTCTTGTTCGTTTTGGTAACCTTTCTGTTTCTTGTACTTGGTTGTTCCACTTCTGGGAATTCAACGGTAGGCTCTAGAAGAGCATATCTGTTTTTAGTGCTAATGCCAGGTTTCAGGTATAGCTGTTTTGCTGCTTGAAATGTCGTTTTGTTAACCGTCATTGCAAAATTTAGAAGTTCCAGTCTTATACATTCCGGGCAATACTTACATGCCGGTAAATGATCGTCACCACAGTTTTTCCATATACGTCTGTTTGTTTTTTTGACATTCTGTGTGATCGTCTATTTGATATTGTCGACATTTTATGCAAGTTGCCTTACAAGCTAGATTTTTATGCCATAGTCTCCAACATTTTGTTTATATTCTTACTGGATAAATGTAAATTTTTAGGTAGCGCTGTGGTCCGTCAACCAGAATTTTCACGGACCGTGTATCAATTAGTCCCGGTCGCGCAACTTTCGGATCTTCACGTCTATTAATTCTTTTAAATCGAATTATTTTCTTTTTGGATATCGCGTTTTGAAAAATGTCTCGTTTCGTCTTTAATCGTTGGTAATGATGCCTGTCGTTTCAAGTAACATTTTAGAAATTAATGCTCTGTAGATGTTGTTGCTGAGTGTTTGTGTTGCATTAACTATTTTTTCCGTGTCTTCTGGTATTCTGTAGGTTAACTCGAAGGTTACCTTGTTTCTGTATTGTCCTGCTCGTTTGAGTTCTGTGAATTGGTATAGCTTCGCTTCATGTAAAAATTTATCCACTTTCTACTTGGTTCAATTAATACTATATTGTGTTGATTGTTTATAACCCAGTATTATTGGTGGTTGTTGTTGTTTTTGTTGATGTTGTTACTGTTGTCTTTTGTTGTATCGTTTGTACTTGTACTCGGTGTTGGTGAGTTTTTAGTGTTTGTATTTGTATTGGCTGTGGTCAATGTTTTATATTGGTATGCATTTAGGTCTGTTTTTTTTTCGTGAATGTTTTTGTTTTTTTTTTGAGTTATTTGTTTATTTTTCATTGTTTTATGTGTTTTTGTCTATGCCCGTTTCAATTTGGTCGTCCGGAAAACCCAATTCAATTAATTGTTTGATTTGAGTAATGATGCTTCCAACCGTTCCTTACCTTTGTCGGGTGGCAAGTTGGGACTCACTTTTGTCGAGTCCTCCATATTTGGTTTTACCCAAGCATGAAATCTTAACCTAACCTAACTCTACAAATTACCTACTTTTTCTCTTTTTTACTATTTGAACCTTAAAACAAGCAATAACGTACTAATAACGCTCTATTAAGAAATTATTTAATAAAGAATTTTTTATCAATCACGCGCACGCGGTTTTTTTTTCGCTTCACTACAATTGACGCACAAAATGGTTTGGTTCGTGTGGTCCGCTTTGAACGACGGTTTTAGGAAGTGTGTAGGGTAGGTGTAAGCAAGAACGAATCCAACACCTTGACAGGCAAAAGATTGCGTGCCTGATCGTGCTCATGTACTACACGCTATTTCTAAACAACCCAAATTTGAGTACGATGGACTCAAATTCGTCGGAAGTATGGCTACCTAAAAGTGAGTAAAGATAGACCGTAGTGATAAGATGACAAACAGTTAACATCGGCTTGAATCCAATCGATGTTTACTAATTGTCAACGTGTTACTCCGACAAATTTGAGTCAATTGTTCTCAAATTTAGGTTGTTTAGAAATAGCGTGTAGGTTACTTGACAGAATATTTAAGGGTTTGTTGGTGTAAGTTACGTTATTAGTTGGACCGAGTTGTTGCTTGGGACGAAGTTGCTTCCAAGCGATGTAGGCATACGTTGTTCGTGTTTGACAACAAGCTCCCAACACAAGCTTTTTTAAATTATTCGTCATCATCGTCACTTCAAGTTTTTTGAAGGCACAATCTACCATATGGAATCAGAACTAACGTTCCAATAGTTGCGACACGTTAGAAGCGTTAGTGTTCCTGTAGCTGTGTATGAAAGCACAGAACCCTTTGTATCTAATTTTAGCAAACTAACTTTATTGCACTAGCCAACACCTTAATCTAACACACCCTCGTACATTAACGAAAACAATTCCGATCGTACATCATTCAAATACTGCTCGTTTCCAAAGCCAGGTTTCTTCAACTGGCCCGAGTTTTCGTCCTCAAACATCGCATCGCTTGATTCTATATGGTTGAACATCACGACATGAAATACTTCTGCAAAAAAGAAAACATGTGAAACTAGAAAAAACCAAAGCCCATCTGAGGATTGCCATAACATTACCCAAAACTCCTTTACGCAACAATTCAATGTGCAAATCCGTTAAGGTTGGAACGCTGCCCAGAAATCCAAGCTTGTTCAAGATCTCCACAAAGTGCTGGTAGTACTCATAGACAACTTCCTTCCGGTAGTTTTTCTTGGTCTTGTGGTCTACTACCATATCCAGAAGGCAAAGAACATCTACGGCTGGCGATCCCCAACTACAGCTTTGGTAATCAATCACCATTGAATCCTTGATTCGGGCGTTTGGCGTCTTTTTATGAAGCAGATTCATCCAGTGTAAGTCTGCGTGGTTCAGCACGTTGTATCCGACCCCTTTGGGATTTGCAACATACACTTCCTGGAGCTTCTTCTTAATCGCACCTTTCAAGGCTTTAAACCTTGGAGCAAGCTTATCGCAACCGTCCCAAGTTTGTACAGCATCACAAAATTCATCGAAGCCTTTATAAAATGCTTCATTAGCTCCACCGAACTCCTTCGCATACATTTGAGCATGGATCGATGATAGGTCCATAGACTAAGTTTTAAAAACGATTTGTACTCGTTGCATCATATAATGCGTTATGGTTAACTTACTGTTTGTTGTAGGAAAAAAGTGGCAGCATGGAATTTTGCAATGTTCTTTATTGTATACAAGGCTTCCTCAAAGCTAGTAACGCGTTCCCGTCCGGTTTGCCAGCCTTTCGGTGAACTATTTTCCAGAATGATAATGGTGTGCGGTTTGATTGCAGCATAGATTAGTCTGAAAGGATTTGATGGTTCTGACTGGCTTTGAATTATAAATCGAACTATGACCACCTACCTTGGAACTTCTAAGTGCTCTCCTGCTTCCTTCAGAAGCTTGGATATTTCCGGAAGCACTTCACTGTACATCTTGATTTCTGTTTCAAACAGAGGACTGTTTTTCAGCACCTCAGCTTCGGTCGTAGTCTTCATAAACAAACTTATAGCCCGTTCGTTATGAAAACGGTTAGAGCGGTAGTGGACCGCCGTTCGGAACATGATGCACCCGGAGATATCGCGAGGATTCGTTTCCGGACGGAGCTTACAGCCATGGCAGAGCGTAATTGAGGGATCGTTTTGAGCCTTTCTGATTACCTCCAAGAAGAACTGGTCGTTTAGCCAACCCGGTGCCTGTAGTTCATCCAAGGTGCGATGTTCCATGTTGAGAGTACCTTAGGCTGTAAAAGACTGGATGTGATATAAAAATCGAAATCATAAGCCTGGGTGATTTTGCTACAAGTTGCATTGACGTGTATGGTGATTGATCGATTGGTTGTATTTAAATCGTGAAGTGATATGATGATAACGGGCGCGTAGTGCAGTGGCAAATAATATTTCACGTAATCAGAGGTGGTCAGTTAAGAGTGTACATTGGGTAATATGTTTGGCCGAGATTCTATCGTTGAGAAACCGTTACAGTCACAGCGTTTATGGCCTGAATTTACTTATGTTGCGAGAAAAAAAAAGTGAATCAAGTGAAGACTATGCTTCCGTTGAGAGTAACGCTTAAAAAGCCAGACATGATACACAATTTAGCGTTTCGTCAAATTAGCGAAAACATTAGAAAACCTTGTTCTTTTCCCTGCTAAGAGAGAATTACCTACGCAAGTAAATTAAATTATGGCTTCTTGCTCACCGACTGAGTCAATTCACGTGGACGACACAAACTGGCACGGCGACGACGATGAAGACGGCCCGAAGGTTTCTTCCAGACTGCTTTTGGCTACTGACGAGAATAACTGCCAAATGCCTTCTTTTTTTTTTGTATCGCTTTCTTTATTTGCCCATTAGCTTCCAAACGCCAAACGAAAGTGAAATTATCGGTCATTTCAATAGACTCAGAATTTCTTGATTGCTATAAACGTGCATGTGTTTTAGGGTGTGTCGCAAGAATTTGTAGTTCAAAATAGGCATGAAAAAATATCAGTTAGGACCAAAAATATCAACTTTAGTTTGTTCTAATTATGGCTCATGGGAATGCCTTATGATAAATAAGGAGTCTATCGAAAATAAGCTATCCACAAACTTTCTTTCAAATTATGTTGAAAACCGATATTTTATTCATACAAAAAATTGATCCTTTATTGTCCGAGGTTAAACTTGAACATATTGAAGACCGGATGAAATTTAAGTTATTCCTTCACGAATTTTCGAACTTTGGATCGAATGCTCTTCATCAAGTTCCGGACAAGTGTTGCATCGCATTTTTTGGACGCTTAAGCCCAAATTTTTTTGAACTCCTGCATGTTCCCAGCTGCCTTACCAATCTTCTTGAAGGCCCTCTTCACGATTGCCCAGTAACGTTCGATGGGTCGAAGCTGAGGGCAATTTGGTGGATTGATATGTTTCTCAACGAAATCTATACCATTTTCCGCAAGCTAATTGAGAGGGGTTTTGGCACAGTGAGCTGACGCTAAATCCGGCCAAAACAGTGGAGGTGTACTATGCTTCTTATATAAAGGCAACAATCTCTTCTGGAGACACTCAGATTGATAGATTTCCGCATTTATAGTTCCGGTAGTGTAAAAAATGGTTGACTTCAAACCACAGGAACATATTGCTTGCCATACCAGTACCTTTCGACCGAATTTCTCCACTTGAATCGACCTGTCCGCATCGCTCACATCCTCTCCAACGACGGCAGTAAAGTATTGTGGACCTGGAAGGGTTTTTGAGTCCTCCTTTACATAGGTCTCATCGTCCATCAAAACGCATGCATCCGGACGCTGCAAAAGACACGAATACAATTTCCGGGCCCTTGTTGCTGCTCGCTTCTTCTGTTCTGCACTTTGTTTCGAGATTTTCTGCTTCTTGTAGGTCTTCAGGTGGTTTCGCCTCTTGATACGCTGGATCATTTCGACACTCGTTCCTGCTTTTTTGGCCAAATCACGTATTGACATTGATTTGTTCTTCATGATCCCACTTTCTGCTCCAGTTTCGGGTTGGAAGAACCGGGTTTTCTGCCTCTTCCTAATAGCTCATCCAAAGAATAGTTTACCCCAAACTTATTAATGATGGTTTGAATACTCGCATGATGAATTCCAAACCGCTTTGCCAATTTTCGCATAGTAATACCCTTCTCACTTAGCCATGTGTCCAGAACCTTAATTTTCACTTCCTTTTCAATACGCGACATTTTGAAAACGCAGAATTTGAACCGCACAAACAAGTAAACAAAAGAAAGCTGACAGTCAAACGCACAGCATGTAGTGTTCAGAGCATAAAACATCATCACAAATACATGCGTACAACGCAAATGTATGTGGATAGCTTATATTCGATACACTCCTTAGAAAACATCACAATGGCAATGTAGAGCCAACCAGGAGCATTTATTCTAAAATAAAGGTCAAAAAGCAAAACAAAAAACGGTCAAAACTTGTGTCTCGTAGTTTGTAGGTTAAAGAAAATGAGTTTATACTGAAGTTTCGAAATCCACTCCTATAGTCATAAAAGGTAATTTGTTTCGTAAACGAAAAACTTATCGTAGGACTACGTTTCACTTTTCTATACCGGGTGTATTATCAAAATTTTGAAAAATGATAGCGTTACGCAAAAGTGAAAGGTTTTCGAAAGCTAATAACTCCCGTTCTACTAAACAGAATGTCCTTATTCATACACCATTTGATCAGAAAAACTTACAAATTTTCAATAAAATTTCAATGAAGTGCTATTAGTATAAGTAGTTCAATTTTTTACTTCAAAATTTCCAAATTCTTTACTTATACAAATCTGCATATAAATAGGTTGCTGAAATGTGCTTTACCCTTTCCAAAGTCTGCTATTGGTAGAGACTAGGAGTTTAATAAACTGCTATTCGGAGTTAATGTAGCACATGATGATGTCTTGCTACTCAAATAAACCGCAAACATAAATTAATTCGTATCGCCTGTCATAACCTTCGCCATTTTCAGGACGACCAATTAAATTTTACTATAAAAGAGTTTGAGGTTAAGGGAAATGTTCGGAATTTAACAGTAACAACCATTGCATATTATCAAAAACAGTACAATTTAGATTTTTTGAGGCTTTCAGTCAAGAATGGTCGATTCAACCGAGATTTTTCATTAGGGTAGAACTGAACACCATAAGCAATGGCCTTTTCAGCGAACTTTTTTGAAGAATAAGAGACCAAAAATCCGTAGAATTGGTCATTTGCTTCAAAGATATATCTTAGTCTCAATTTGTCCAAACATAAATCTGGATCTATCTACTGGGTAAAACTTGATTCGGTCCATGTTAAGTATGATTTGACCTTTGTAACTTTGTGATAAGAGGAATTTTATTCATTATCGTACAGACTGTGCCAAAGGGGGCCTAGGCGTAGCCAGAGGGGTGCAGAGGGGGGCCGTTGCCCCCCCCCCTAACTTTTGAATCAATTTTTAGAATTTTAGTGTTTGCTTCAATTTTTTATTATTTAGTGTTAATGTTTGATAGATTGCACCTTTGACTCAATGAAAAAGCGTGAAATTGCCTCGATTTTGTGACAAGAAGTAGCAAAAAAGTGCAGAAAGTGGGCATCCATGAGATTTTTTTTAAAATAGTAAAGACTAATTTTTTTCTAACATATGATATTCTACGGGCGAGACGAAACGACTCATATCCCAGTTTCAGAGACAAGACAGCAGTTGTTTTATCCTATTCGAAGATTTTATCCGTTGCTTTGAGCATGAGTAAGTTTAAAAACATGATTGACCACCCGAGGCTGCTTCTCCGTTGTAGCCAGATGAGTTGTTATTACACAGAGAACCATCATATGATGCTTGGGATTAGCATACATTCTCAATGAAAAAAAACTGGTGATCTCAAACTAATACAATAACCAACACCTGCCTCGCCTGAATGCAGGTCAAATAAGGGACGGAAATTTCATAAAAAGGGAAACACCAACGCGATCCTACGTTAAACTTGCGGTTATATCCTAGATACAACCAACCTCTATTTTTTTTGTTTAACCAAAAAAGATTTATGTACTTACAGCGGCCTAATAACGGGCCACTGCCCAAGTTAATATTATTTAAAACAGCTAGGAAAAATGGAAGATGACACATGTCGCTTCTGCAACTTAGATAGTGAAAACTCAGAACACTTATTATGCCACTGTAAAGCACTGTTTCATAAGAGGAGAATTTTTTTTGATAAAGGTTTAATACAACCCTCAGATGTACGGTTGAACTCTCCCAATAAGGCTATAAACTTTATTCGTTCTATAATACCTTACTGGGACAATGCCTATAGTCAGCAAGTGGAAATCACTCAATCCAGTAGTGATATGACACCCTGAGATGTAACGTAAATAAAATAAAATAGGGGCTCACCACAATAGATCAAAAAACTGGTCGCAGTGGAAAATGTACCCAGCCGGAAAAAAAACCTCTATTTTTTAAATATTAATACCTATTTCTGATATGAACCCATTCATACAAATAGTGCTCTTGGATCCAATCACAAAATGGTTTAGTGGTTTTTTTTCTCCAGGATATGGTGGTACAGCGAGCATGGCAAACCAATATTATGGATCACAATTAATTGTGATCCGCACCGCCGGACCACCAGCCCGGCGAACCCCGACATCTCACCAGGAAGCATTTTTGTTGCTTATTTTTCTGTGCTCACTCCATTACTCACATCGCCAAATTATAGGTAACCGAAACAAAGCAAAAAAGCATCGACACAACCTTTCACAGCCGATGCTCAAAACAAACTTTTTTTTATATACTTTCAATTTTCACAACCGTACCAATCCTATAGAAGCTTCTTAAGAACAATCTATGCGAATCCATTTAAAATTGCGATTTAGGGATTTGGTAAAAGTAAGAGTGTGTAGATGCATTTCGTGCCTACTGGCCACTTTATGCTTCTATTTATGTCCAGGCTCGTTGGTTTAGCATCAACTTGAGGAGACTTGATCCGAAACTCAATGATATCATTATCTTCAATCCGCTCAATCAATCGCTGTTTTGAGATACATTGGATGGATTAATATTATTTGAGATAACTCAATAAAGACGTCATACAAATTTTGCATCTTGCTTTTTGAAAAGTTCAAATCTACTAACAACGAATACAATGAATAGATTTGTTAGTCCTACCTTCGATTTCGTAATAAAATCAAAATTTAATTTTCTGTGTGGGTGAGAGGGTCGTGGAGGAAAAGTACATTTTCAGTACAAACTGTGAACAAACTCGGTGGCTATCCCATACAAAAATCCAACACGACTGTAAAGTAAATATTTCGACACATGACAGTACCCGCTAGATTTTACCATGGTTGCTATTTAATGTGGTTTGATTTTGAAACATGTGGAAAACCTAAGGTTTTTAAAATCCTTTTGGTTTTTTTAAATTCCAGAACAAGCCTAGAATTGTTGAATCTTGTTGCCAAAATTTGACGGGTTTTGTAAAGTACTTAGCGTAGATAAGATAATCCACCCGTCGTTAAGGCGGATTGTCACAAAGTAAGGGCTCGATTCCTGCTCTAGCCGGTGGAACTTGAAAATGTCCCTACTCTACTGGTCCACCGAGCTTTGTGTTGTCTGTTGTATAATGTTATGTGTTCAGTGTGTGCAACCGCTGGTTGAAGACGGTGAAATTCTCTCTCTCTCTCTCACTCTCCCTCTCTCTCTAAAAAATATTTTGCCCCACCCTATTTGAAATCCTGGCTACGCCTATGGGTGCGACACATCTAAATCCAGATTCAAGATGATCGAAAAATCTCACGCAAGCGAATCAATCTTTAAAAAATCTTGTTTCAGCTTGTGAATCTTAATCCATCAACTTGCATCATGCTGCATCTTTTTGCAGTAAATCTTTACAATATTAATCAAAATCTTTAAAATCTTCTTTCTATCTACTAAGCGTGCGCACATCGCACAAAAGCAAAACAAAAGAACGGTATAAACCCTAACCAATTTTACTTTCACCCAAATTTTTTAACACAAGGTAAGCAATCATATGACCGTAGTGGTCCGTATACTGATTATCCACGACCTACTATATAACAGGGAAAGGGAGGGACCATCAGAGCACCCAAGTGAAACGATTTGGATAGGGAGCATGCACAGATAAAAAGAAACCCTGAATTTTCAGCGTTATCTAATGCACATAAAGGGAATGCTAGATTTGGCAGAACATAATGGGATATTTTATGTAAATTTAAGCCAGATAACGCCTGAATCGAGCCTGTTGTATGAAAGATTGCAAACAATATCGTTGTTTACGCTCCTTTGGCTTGGAATTACACGAGGGGAAATTTTACGCGCTTGTTAAAATTAATTATTTTTTTCTGTGTGGGACTGCCTCCTCCCTATTTCGCGCAACGAGGGCGGGCTCTTCGACCCCCTATATTGGGTTTATTCTGTCTACCGAGGGCTCGATTCTAATGCTGTGGGTGTGAACTTGCTCTTGGAAGGAGATTCTCTTCCCTATGTTCGCGGATTACGCGTAAGTGTCTCTGCTTACAGGCCCGCCCAAACGTTTATGGCCCTTCATACAGGAGCTTGAAGACCACAAACAACAATAGAATTCTGATCAAATCGTTTTTCAGATTATTCCACTGCTCTGGAAAGTTACCTTTCTACAATAGATGTTAGTATCTCATCATCATCATCATCATCATCATATGAACAGGGTTGCCTATTTTTCCGGATACCTTAATTAAAATCTTCCGATTTTCCCGGTTACCACATTTTGGAAAGATTGTAATTCAAATACCTTGAGCATTGTGCAAAAATAGAATCATCAACATCAACACAACAATTTCAAGGGGAAGGATTATTGCAAGAAAAAGTCGGAAAAGCTATGTTCTTAATCATGGAAAATACTGAAAAAAAAATTCTCGTTACTAATTTCTAAGCCCAAATTTGTGAAATTTTTACGATGGAGTTTTATTTTTGCTTCCATGTTGTAACCAAAGGGGTGATCCCTGCCCAGCACCAATGAGACCCCCTGCTTCCAATCTCCTCAGCGTCGGCGTACGCGTTTCACTACCGCGTCCGAGGAATGAATACATTTCTGAACATTCACCCACTTTATTACAAATTTGCATACAGTTAACGACTTCTCCCACTTCCTTACTTCCTATCTTCTACCTCTTTCCTCACTCTGTCTCACGATCCTATCGTCGGTGCCCCTCTCCCCGTTCCGCTACTTCGACAGTGCTTCTTCTATGCTGCTTCTCGCTGTGTCTGATCTTCGGGCTAAACAGCCAGACTGATACTCCTCGCTTCCTGTCCGCCGTACTACTCCAAGTCTCGCTGATTCACGTTTACAATGGCGTCCACGCCGGCTCGAGACGGCATATAAAATGTCCACGTCTTCGACCCAAGGCATGAGATGTCGCTACACAGATAAAAAGAAACACTGAATTTTCTGGGTCATCTGATGCATATAAATGAAATGCTAGATTTAGCAGAAAATAATGCAATATTTCATGTAAATATAAGCCAGATAACGCCTAAATCTAGCCTCTTGTATGAAAGATTGCAAACAATATTGTTGTTTACGCTCCTTTAGCTTGGTATTACATGAGTGGAAATTTTAGGCGCTTGTTAAAATTAATTATTTTTTTCTGTGTAGTTTTACACACTAGGATTCCCAAGACGACGACGAGAACTAACGGACGGCTGAGTTGGCTTGGGCAACCTGGACGGTCGGGAGCTTCACCAGCTCAGGCCAAACTAAAGACAAACTGGTGGCAAGTAGCGAAACAGTTGATGTGTGCCTGTTTTCCTCACAGTGTTTGTTTTTGGTAGTGTCCAGAACATATATAAAAATTCTTGGTTTTAATTTATAAGCCGATACATAAACTCACGAAAATCTCACTCATCTTGGGCACTTAAACACTCCACTTACAAAGTAATACCCAAAATCTAACAACATGTGAAGCATTTTCGCATGATCATGATTGACCGCGTGAGGTTGCTTCTCCGTTATTTGAAGATCAACTGTTGTTACACAAATAACCAACAGATGTCTTGGAGAGTATGAGCTTTTTAGCGGAACACCTGTTACTAGAAAATGAAAAGAAAGATTAGTAATGTCCATTTAATTTCAAATACCTTTATTGATTATTTTGACAGATACCCGTACAATGTCTTCAGTGTGCAGACTTCTTCAGTGCCGCCTCGTTTTTTTAAACGGAATGGAAAATCTGCATACAGACTCCCGAAGAACTCAGGGTGTGGGGATGAGGGTGCCAACTCCTCGACCCACTCTCAAAACCCACCCGTGCCTCTAACCTTGGTCCCTCACCTCCGGAACCACCTTTCGATATTATCTCCGGAAGGGGGCTATAATGCGTTAAGCACCCGCTTATTTCTAAGTACATAGGTCATAGTACATAGTAGTTAGTTGGTCCTGTTGCAGGTCGTTTTACCATTTGTCCTGTAGCTCTAGAGCAATATGAAAGGCCGCTGTGTTTCATGTTCTGGACACATTCTCTGAACAAGATTATCCGGGGTCGTGTCCCGACCGCTCACGGCCATCATGCCGTTCCTCGCTTCGAAGCGAGGGTACACGAAGAATACATGAACTACAGTTTCCTCCGCTTTCACGCATACGGGACACGCGGAGGAGTCGGTGTGCGCATACTTTTGCAGATACTGTCTGAAGCAGCCGTGGCCTGACAGTATCTGTGTCAGGTGGAAGGGAACTTCCCCATGTCACCAACCGGTGGTGGAATTATTCCACTCCCTCTGACACTTGACCATTGATGTGACTCTGGTGGTTTTGTGGATACCTCTTATGCCCCTTTGCTCCAAGCACTCTACATGCTATTTTATGATGATGCCGATGGGCATCATCCCCTCTAAAACGCATACCGCGTTGCGTGACACTGTGCGGTATGCGCTGACCATTCTCAGACACATTAGCCTGTGGGTACTTTCAAGCTTGCCGAGGTAGCTCTTAGTACTCAGGGTGGAGGGCCATACCGACCCGCGGAATCTTATCATAGAAAGGGCGACGCTGGCCAGGAGGCTAAGCTTGCTTCCCTGTACCGCTGACCTATTCGACATCATGCGGGATAATGCCGATATAGCCATGAAGGCTTTCTTGCAGGCGTGGTTGACGTGGCTACTTAAGGACAGCCTGTCGTCGATCATAACTCCCAAGTTCCTCAGAGACCGCTTTGAGGTGATAGTGGAATCACCTCCGATTTCTTATTATTGGCCACAGTCATCTCCGTCTTGTGGTGGACTAGCTCCAGTTTCCTGGAGCGCGTCCATCCCTCGACAATATCGATGGAGAGCGAGGCCGTAAACTCCACCTCCGCTATGGATTCTCCATAGACCTCTAGGGTAATGTCATCCGCGAAGCCGACAATCTTTACCCCGTTTGGGAACACTGCATCATACATCGTGTTTCAGAGCACCGAGCCTAGGACTGAACCTTACGGAACTCCTGCGGTGACTTGAACACGTTCTTTACCCGCCATTCTGTTTTATAGCAGTACCTGAATCTGAAAGTAGTTGACCTGAATCCTAAAGGACCCAGGGACCCGGAGGCGTTGAAGCGAGTTGGCGACAGCCTCCCAACTGGCACTATTGAACGCATTTCTCACGTCCAGGGCGACTACTGCTCAGTGCTTAGTGCTCAGTGCTCATTGAATAGAACGCAGTGCTCAGTGCTCAGTAAAATTTACCTAATTCGGTGTCAACATTTCTTTCGAAACTTATTATGTTCTGCCAATTCATTGTACATACAGGGTGTCTGAATGTTATCCGCATAACAAAATGGTATTAAAACTATCTTTTATTGTTTGATTAAAAATCAATATGAATTGTTTGGTACAGCAATATGTTTGAAAATTACGCCCAACTCAATCGGCTTCATCTTGAATGAATTAGAAATCACAACTGTACCAAACTTACTGCGTATAAAGACAATGGGTCAAGATGTTAAACCATGTAGGTATACACTTTGATTGTTATTTTTTGTATTCTCCCTTTCGCGGAAGTAACGATCTTTGATGAAGTTGGCAGAAGCAGATAATTTCTCATCTCCATGCGAAGCGCTAGGAGTGGACAGTAATTTTATTGCAAGAACAAATAGACATGAAGAGAAAGTGTATTGATAGTTCCGTATAGGGCAACGGCAGGCTTTGAAATTGAAAGAAACAAGTTTGAAAACGAGCAGAGGGTATTTGAACGGTAGTATTCGATCAGGCACATAACCCTTCTTCATACTACACCATGCAGGATATGTAAGGGGGAAATCCTGCCATTACGAAAAAAAAGGCCATGGAGTGGTATGCTGCCAACAACGTGCCCAAGGATAAGAGCCCTCAAAAACGCCAGAGCTCCACCCAAACAAACAATATCGGGCCATCGTCAAGTGGAACCTTAAGAGGACTCAAACAGCTGTTGTGAGCGAGAAACAGTTCAAGCAAACATGCGTTCTGCGGCCAATCCTGTCTGATTGCGGTAATTAGGCTCTCTTTTATGTCCTTGATAGTTTGTCTTTTATTTTCTTGATAATATGTTGGCCCGTGTTATTAAGTTCAATCGCCACACCGTTCACAATGCAAATAGTAGACGTTAAAAAACAAATATTAGATGTTAAAGATTAAGAACCATATAAATAAAAAAATTGTAGAATTTCAAGTGTATGCCGTAAAACCATCAAGAATGAGTAGTGATTCCATATCTCGCATTACGTGAGAGATACTTGCATTTTCCATAAAAAGATTCGTTTTTTGATTACCCATCTAGTAAACCTTTATTCATGAGTGAATGTAACTCTCTTCGAACAATGTCACGAAAATGTTCATTTTCAAAGCAGGGATTGCTTAACTTTCCATCGTTATACTCGTCGAATGTAGACCCAGTGAGCTCCATGTGTTTAAACTGTTCAAAAACACAGACGTGAATTAATTCTGAAAAGGAAATGATAAGTTTGAATATATTTTATATTAACAAAGAAAATTTCGCACACATCTAGACTTACCAAGGAATCCTTTCCGCAGCAGTTCGATTTGTAAATCGACTAGACTAGGGATTTTGCCCGCAAACCCAATTTTTTTCAGCACTGATGCAAAATGCTGATGGTATTCCCGGATGATTTCGTTCCGGTGAGCAGTTTTGGTCTGGTTATTTACGATCAAATCAATTAGATACAATACATCGATAGCAGGCGAGCCCCAATGACAGGTTTGATAGTCGATCAACATGGAATCCACGATGCGATTGCCTGAGTCCTTTTTGTGCATTATGTTTTTCCACTGAAAATCGCCGTGATTGAGGACGTTGTAGCCCAGGGATGGTGAATTCGCAGTGTAGGTCTGATGTAATCTTTCTCTAACTGTGTTTTTTAAACAATTCAACTTCTTAGCCAACTCTTCGCTACCTTGCCATTTTTCAACAGCGTCGCAGAATTCATCGTATCCCCTGGTGAAAATGGCCAGTACCTCTCCAGTCGTCATTAATTTCCTCACATCGTTTGTTGATAAATCCATGGTCTGAAATTTGATAAATAGGTAATTACTTGAAATATGTTTCTATGCTTTGTGGTTACCGTATGCTGTAGATGCAGGGAAGTGGCATGAAATAAGGCAATGTTTCGTATGCTGAAACGAGCTTCTTCCAGGCTTTCGATACATGTGCGTCCCGGAAGCCAGCCTCTGGGAGAGACATCTTCAAGCACGATAACGGTATTTGGCTTCGTCGATGCGTATATTAATCTGCAAGAAACGTCACTCAATGAGAGTTGATTGATTTTATACCTTTCTGATATGCAAATACCTTGGTATCTCGAAATGTTCGCCAACGTCTGTCAGCAATTTGGACATGGCTGGAAGAACTTCGCTGTACATCCGTATCTCAGTCAGGAACAGCGAGTTGTCTTTGGTCATTTCCTTCTTGAAACCCTCGGCCGTCGGTACAGTTTTGATGATTAGATTTATCAGCTGTTCTTCGGACTGCCGATTCGATGTGTACCGAACCGTGGTACGGAACATAACACTACAGTAATTGTCTCCAGGGTTGGTGGCAGGTCGCAGTTCACCAGTGCCACGGATTTGTATTGATGGATCATTTTCAAACGATTTTAAAATATCCGCAAAGAACTGATCGTCGAGCCAAGCTGGCGCATGCAATTCTTCTGGGCTGTACTCTGCCATCGTTGAATAGCAGCGATTGAGTGTTGTTACTATACTAAATTATATACACTGTCAGCTGTGAATATTAATATCTCTTGAGTTGTTTCGCCGTCTCAGAGAAACGATATCACGAGGGTTTTGTCATTGTATGTAGGAAGCACTCTCAATGAGACGGTTGTGCGAATACATACGCATTGTTATCGTAGTTAGATGTGTATTGTATACGTGTTTGGCGGTACGGTCTGACTATCAAGTGATGTTTTATACCGGCGGTTGATGTTTACGTTGCTAGCTTGGGTCATATTAAGCATTATTGTGCAATGAAGTGCAAGACTATGCCATGCCATGCGGAGAAATTGTATTTGATCTTTTTTGAAAAATGTAATGTTTTGAAATCTGTTGCCGGTTCATAACGAATTGATTTGAAAGACCCTGTTTATCTTGATCGTGTGACCTATCATTAGCTTTTAAAATATATTTTTTTGTTTCAAAGTTGCAGCTTGCTCTCAAAAAGTTCATTCCCCGTTAATGTACCGTAAAGCGGGGTAACATTGATCGGATTGGCCTATATCATAAAATGCTGAATTAAACATTTAGAAAAAAAAAATGCATTTTCTTCATTTTAGAGTTAATCTTGTTAAAGTGGTGTATGGTCGAGCATTCCAAAAAAAGAAGGAAGAGCCAATTTAGTATTGAAAAATTAGAAAACAACATCAAACCATGTTTGTCCCATATGAATTATATCTATATAATTAATTATTATTATGTATCGATTATATAGATTATACAGATAGTAGATCGTCTGCTGAAAATCTTATTTTTAAATTGGAGCGCATTTCATTGAAACGTTTTATGCTTCTATCTAATTCGTCACTGCACGCAGAAAAAAAGATTGTACATTTGATAGAATTTTGAGTCAAATTTAACAAAAAAGAAATGTCATTTGAGGACTTACAAACCTTTTTGTTAAATTCTACCCAATATGTTTGTTGATTCTACAATTATGATAGTTACTGATACATCTCAACATGTTTGTCCTATCAACAGTGTTTTGGTTGGATCAACAATTTTATTTGTCTACTCAACCATCCGCCTTGTTGAAATGACAATTCCATGTTAGTTGTTTTAACAAACATTTTTATTAATCTTATAAAAATGTCCAGCTTGGGTTTTTAAATTCAGAAATGCATTCAAATATGTACATATTAAGGACATACACGATGGAATCCCCTTATGGCAGGAGCGATGGCTTCCTCATCCAGACATGCACACTTTGGGTTTGCTCAACAAAATATGCCAAGTTAAACCACTTACCTGCAGTGAATCATTGCCATATTGCTAATAGGACAGCAGAACACAATATTTAATCAGTTCACACTGTTTATTTCACTGAAAACACTCTGAATTGATCAACTTGTGCTCATTTCCACAGAGCAGGTAATTTTTCGTCGTCTCTGTTTACCTTTTAAAAGCCAAGATCTGCCTATTATTTGCTCACAAAAAACTGTATTTTCACTTCCCGTAGCCACCTAAACACTATTTACTTTCACTGAAAGATTAATTATCATCACGCTCTTGAAAACAGTGGACGAAAAATCTGTTTAATTAACGAGAATGGTGCAAAAATTAAGCAGCCGGTCTTAAAACTGCACTTTTTGCTTTTTTCTAATTTGCACTCAGCTTTGCGTAGCGTAGCAGAGCGCAGTGTTGTCAGCAACTGTTTGTGCGAGTGTGCTGGACTGATAAAATGTTTGATTAACGAAGTAAAAAATGCAGCGTCTTACTAAAAGAAGAAAAGAGGCTTTTTGTGTGAACGGGATGAAAATGTTATAAGAAGTGCTGTTGATCGTCCCTTATCGTGGACATTCGAAAACCCGTGAAGTAGTGGTTTTACTTCACCGTCAACTGATGCTGAATTTCAGTTCCGGAGAAGAATCTGTCGGCCAATCTTCCGACTTTACAAATGACGTTCCTATAACTGGCCCAAATGATACTATATTTTTTGTAGCTTGTGCTAACGTAAAAACTTAGTACACATGAGAGACGCGACGCGAGACAGGACACAACACTTATTGTTCTTACAAAACATAAACAGGGATTTAAATTTACCTTTTTAGTCGACCGGTTTCGGGCTAGATGTTGCCCATCGACAGGACGATGTCCGACTGGTTACGATGTACAATACTACAACAAGTATTCATATTGTGTTACAATACACGTCGAGAGGAGTAAAACAATATTCTACTGGGATTCCAGTTTCGTCAGATGAAAGAGAGCGGAAATTATTGGCGCATCGTATTCATTCATCAGAGGGTTGTCGGAAGTGGCGATGTACATTGATTCCCACGCGTTCAGTTGTGACGGTTTCCTTACATTTTTAATTAATTTTGAGCTTTCCCAATCCACACAGTGGGTAAGGTGAACAGCGTGTGCAGCCACACTCGAATCATTCACTCGTTGGTTATCCACCGCATTTCTGTGTTCTCTTAGGCGAACCTTTAATTTTCGCCGAGTTTGACCAATGTATACAGCATTGCAGTTTTTGCAGGGTATTTGATAAATTCCCGACTTTTCAGACGATGAAGGTTTATCTTCATCTTGGCAGACGCTTTCATGAGCGACTTTGAGGTAGAATTGCAGAAAGAAAATCTCTTCCCTCGAATCTGGAGACGCTATGTAGATGATATTTTCGCAACTGTAAAGGAACGTTACCTACCACAGCTACTTCAATTGTTGAACTCACAACATATAATTTCCTCTTATTATTTCCGCCAATAATTTCCTCTCTCTTTCATCTGACGAAACTGGAATCCCAGTAGAATATTGTTTTACTCCTCTCGACGTGTATTGTAACACAATATGAATACTGGTTGTAGTATTGTACATCGTAACCAATCGGACATCGTCCTGTAGATGGGCAACATCTAGCCCGAAACCGGTCGACTAAAAAGGTAAATTTAAATCCCTGTTTATGTTTTGTAAGAACAATAAGTGTTGTGTCCTGTCTCGCGTCGCGTCTCTCAAATGATACTGGTTTTGAAAATCCCGGTCATACTTCCGAATCCGATGGTGAGTGTGTTTTCGATTTGCTTTGCAATTGCTTGTTGATTTGTTTGTTGTTTGGAAAGAAAAGATAAACAGCCTTCCCTTCCTTTTCCTTGGAAGCACGAGCCAGGGGTAGGGGAGTCTGGGTTGACTTGATCCCCCTTTTTCGTTATGGATATATCACTGCGGAAAAAACGAAACTTGATGTGGTTTTTTCACAGGCTCAAAAAAATAATAACAATGTGGCAATCGAATTATGTTGTCTAACATGAGCCGTCGTTGGTTGTCAGAGTTCAGTATGACGTGAGAAGGTCCATGGAATCGTTTTTCAAACTGTAAAAATACCATTTATTATCTCAGTTGCATAATTTCAACCGTTTTAAATACATTTTATGTTTCAGCCATCTACTCAAAGACTCATTCGATAGTTTATGATTGAAATAAGAACTGAACATTAACGTTTAAAATTCACCAATATTTGTATTCAGCTAGATGTATGGCTTAATATTTAGCTTGTTAATTATGCCCCAGACTCCCCCAACCTTTTAAAAGGATTCTTATATTTAGGCTTTATGCTTTTTTAAAAATGTGAATATTGTACCCGAGCAGGACCGAATAACTTGATAACTGACCTTGGTATTTAGAAGCTCAAATTAAGAGGTAAAATACCTAAGAATAATACCATAAAACTGTTCCCACAATATTTTGCGAATACCAAATTGAGGTAAGACAACACCAAAATAGTATCTCTCAGGTATTCCTAGGTATCCAAAATAACAAGTTTTGTTGTTCAAGAGGTATTTTGCTTGCAATTTTTAGGTATTTTGCTTAGGTATTTTACCTCTTAATCTGAGTTCTTTTATACCAAGGCCAGTTATCAAGATCAAAATTAGGTATTCATATGTTGTTGTCTCCTACTCGGGTAGGGAACAATTAAATGGTTGTATTGTAATCCACAAAGAAAAATTAAAATTATTGGCAACCATGACCGTTTTCTTCATTGCATTATTCATCAATCAAAATTTACATTGGAATTCAACCTGAAAAACTACCTGACTACAGCGCCGCTGGTTCAATCCATGGATAAATTTAGTTCGGCCCACTAGGTATGGCATCAGCTCCTCTATTTATTTTCGTTCGATAATGTGAAGCGTCGGCAACGTGCATGCATTTGCAGGAAACAAAAAGAGCTTAATACACATTACCGTTTTGATAATTATGCCAATAATACTTACTGAAAAATGGTCCTGCGACCCTTAAGGAGACGCCAAATTGCTTGTGTAAGTTAGCCCAATCTAGTTCGTCACGATCCAGCTGCTGGAATTCCTCTTCAAGAGCTTCCTCGAATAGTGATTTCGTATCGCATAGCTCTGACTCAGCCATTTTGTACGTTTGAAATATCACTCAGGTACACTCTATTTTTTCGTAAACACTTGAAAAAACATGCATAATATCAACAAACCAGTTTGCTCGATCGAATAACACCATGGAAGATTCAACAAAAAAATATTGTTGATTTGACAAAACATAATTGCTAGTTCAACACACCAGATTTTTTGAAGTTGTTATCAGCGCGCGCCTCCACTGGACTGGCAACGCTTCCCAATACAGTCATAGCTACGGAAAAGCCGTACCTCAATTCCCGTTTCTACAATAATAACATTCGATGAATAGGTATGGATGATAGTAGAAGGAAGAAAAATAACAACAGCAAGAAGAGAAAATGATAAAGCAAAATGTTTGTTGTTAGTAAAAGAGAGTGACAGAAAGCAATGTGCAATTGATTTATGATCGTTATCACCTGAATAATTCGTGAATTTATTAGTACCTATCTAAACTTATTTCTTATATAATAGTTAGTATCCTAGTTGAATTCAACTTAAATTTATATGCTCTAACGGTAAGAATTTGTGCTTAAATTTAGTCTGGCTTACAATCTAACTAAAGTGTATTCGTAAATTAGGTTAACCTAAACTTTCCGGTCTGCAGTACGGCAACGACCAGAATCAGTAGTAGAACCCCTTATAAACAGTTGGTAAGTAGGATACTAGAGCTGAAACCCAGAAAGAAACATTTGGATTAAACCAAAAATTACTTTATCAGGCATTCCAAGTTAAACCTACCGTAAGGTTCGCAATTACTGCCAGGCCTATCGGAAACCAGTAAACGTGAGTATCAATCCAATATTAGATGTTGTAGTAAGCTCATGTTTTTGTTATGTTGAACAGGATTTTTATAATCTCCGTTTCCAACTTCGCTGGGACGAAATAAATAGATTATAAACGCGGAAATTGCGTTTTACTTCGGTGTGCCAACAGAAGTCAACAAACAATTTTGTTAATTCAAGTAATAAAATTTCCTGTGCGTGTGGACAAAGTTAACAACTGTTGCCAACAGCTCCCGCTTGAAGCTACACTGAAAAAATAATTCACATAATTCACACTAATTACTGGAAACACAAGTAGATATTTTCCAATACTAAGATAAGTGACTTTTACATGAATATCACCTAGAAATAGAAATTCTACTTGACTAATCATTAACATTTCACTGGACACATTAGATTCACTTGATTTTGCAGAGCATTTTCTGCTTCCCGAATCACATGTAAGTTAAGTGAATTTCTTGTGGATATTTTCCACTGATAATGTGATTTTTTTTGTGTAATTATAAATGTTGTGTGACCGAAAGGCGAAAAGCAAACAGCATGATCATCCCGGGATCTTTTTTTATTTTGCTTTTTGCGATGAGATAGTGTGTGCGGTGTCGCATGAAAGACAACCACTTTTTTGTCGATTCCTTTTGGTCATAATCCCTTTTTATTTTCTCTCGCTTTTATTAATGTAAAAAATGTCATGACAGTTAGAAAAGAAAATGAAGAAGACATTTATTTTTACAAAATAAACCAACTCGGAACGAACGAAGAGCCTTTTCAAAGCTGAGTTTTTAACCGCAATGTATCCAACAAAGAAAAAATTAACCTTTTTCAATTTTAAAACATGATAAATCATTATGTTTTCATATTACGATAATGAAACTTTGGGCGTTTGATTGTTTTTTATTAGGTAAAAGGCCGACAGCAAAAAATTTTACCCATGAAACTAAAATGACCATTACCTTACCGTACCAATCAGTCCAAGGCCGGTGTGGCTGTCGTCCGGCATTTTTACGACATGCCCAGCCCATCGTAGTCGACCGATTTTAGCGATGTGTACGATGGGAGGTTCTCCCAAAAACTGATGCAATTCGTGGTTCATTCGCCTCCTCTACGTTCCGTCTTCCATCTGCACTTCACCGTAGATCGTACGCAACACCTTCCGTTCAAAGACACCAAGGGCGTGTTGGTCCTCTACTAGCAATGTCCATGTTTCGTGGCCGTAGAGAACTACCGGTCTAATTAATGTCTTGTAGATGGTCAACTTTGTAGTTCGGCGAACTTTGTTCGATCTTAGCGTCCTTCGGAGTCCAAATTAGGCACGATTTCCAGCCATAATGCGCCTTTGTATCTCTGCTGATGTCGTTATCAGTGGTCACCAATGTGCCCAGATAAACGAATTTGTGTACTACCTCGATTTCATCACCGTCGATCTGAACTCGCGGTAGGAGGCTAACATTGTCTTCTTGTAAGCCTCTTCACTTCATATATTTTGTTTTCAACGTATTAATCACAAGCCCAATCCTAACAGCTTCAGCCTTAAGTCTTATGTACGTTTTCGCCATCTTCTCAAAGTTACGTGCTACGATATCAACGTCGTCGGCGAAACCAAATAGTTGGACAGATTTCCTGAAGAGCATGCCACACGTGTCTATCTCAGCTCTTCGAATCACACCCTCCAATGCAATGTTAAACAACAAACACGACAACCCGTCACCTTGCCGTAACCCTCTCCGAGATTCAAAGGGACTCGAGAGCGTCCCTGATACTCGGACGATACACATCACTTGATCCATCGTTCCTTTGAACAACCCGCCTCAGTTTTCCGGAAATCTATATTCGTGCATGATTTGCCATAGCTCGTCTCGATCGATTGTATCATAAGCTGATTTGAAATCGATGAAAAAATGATGTGTGGGCACGTTATATTCGTGACATTTCTGCAGCACTTCAGCAATCCAGCTTCTCACCCTTTTTATAGATGGGACACACTATTCCCTCCATCCAATCCAATCCTAAACATTCCTCCTCCCATATCTTGGTAATTACCCAGTGCTGCGCCCTGACCAGTGCTCCACCATCGAATTTTAATAGCTCGCTTGGGATTTGATCAACTTCAGCAGCTTTGTTGATTTTAAACCGACCAATTTCCTCCTCAACTTCCTGAAGGGTTGGGGTCGGGATCCTGTCATCTTCTGCGCGTGTTCCTGGATTTATTAACGTACCACTTTCGTTCGCTGTAATATTGCCGTTCAGGTGCTTGTCGAAGTGCTGCTTCCACCTTTCAATCACCTCACGCTGTCCCGTGAGAATGTTGCCTTCCAGGTCTCTGCACATATCGGCTTGTGGTATTTGGACTTTGCGCAAGCTGTTCAACTTCTCGTAGAATTTGCGTGTGTAGTTAGCACGGTATAGTGCTCCCATTACTTCGAGATCTCGATCTTCCATCTGGCACTTTTTCGTTCAAAGAATAGAATCTTGTTCCGTGCCTGTCTATACCGTTTCACATTCGCTCTCGTACGGTGTTGCCGCATTCTCACCCGTGCTGCTTGCATTCGCCTTCAAACCAGTCATTTTTTTACCTGAATTGGCTTCATTTTTCCTATTCAGTCGACTCACGAAACCACTCCGTGGAACAAGTTTCAGCACCCGAGTTGGGATCATGGAAAAATCGAAGATGGAACCGAATATAAAATATGTATCGAGGATTAGATCAACGTAAAGGGTGTTTCTATCAAAATTTGGTCGACTCACGACGATAAACAAAACACGTCGGCCAAATCACGATCGCGAAAGTTGTACACGACGATGCTGACGAAGTTTGATTGCGTGGAACAGGACGATGGAACTTACGTTAAAGCAGACTTTAAACAGCTTCCTGGACAGAAATTTTATACGGCAACCAGACGGGGACAGGTGGCAGATATTTTCAAGCACATTAAACTGTCAAAGTTTGCGAAGAAATATCTGGTGTGGCAGGCCATCTGTACCAGTGGCTTGAAGAGAAACGTTTACATTGTGACCGGAACCTTCAACCAGGAAATTTATCTGAGCGAGTGCCTACAAAAACTTCTACCGCCTTTTCTGAAACGACACAATTGTTCCTTGCTTATTTGACCGGATGTGGCATCTTGCACTTACGGAATAAAAAGCCATGGAGTGGTATGCTGCCAACAACGTTCAAGTGATGCCCAAGGACCCAACACGCCAGAGCTCCGCCCAATCGGACAATATTGGGCCATCGTCAAGCGGAACCTTAAGAAGTCTCAAAAAGCTGTTGTGAGCGAAAAACAGTTCAAGGCAAACTGGCGTTCTGCGGTGAATAAAGTGGACAAGGAGACTGTACAAAATCTTATGAACGAGAGACCCGGCAATTCGCATTCGGTAAAAAGCAAGCTTAGCTGAATATTTCTCCTGTATTCTGAGTTAACTGAACTTGAAAAAGAAAAAGAATTTGACGTATTAATAAAAACTTTGATCGACTCACACACATTACTGTTTGAACAAATTTTGATTGGAACACCGTTTTGTACCATATTTATGGAAATAATTAAGCAAATCTATTTCATCAAATTTGGAACGAACTATCGGCAAACATATCCCATTGAGTCGAAATGACTTTTTAAAAAACTAGTCACAAAACACAAAAAAACAGGAGTATATGACGCACTCAAACTTTTTAAAAAATAGTTAAGGGTCATATCAGTGATAAAACCGCGAGGTTGACGTAGGACCGCCTTGAAGTTTTAAATTATCGCATTTAAATTCAACGTAATCACTAAGCATATATATGATTCATTTGCGCATCATCTGGAGTTTTGCTTGCTGCACGACACTTTCTCTTCACTCTTTGCGCCTAGTTTATTTTCTACCCTCTACTCTCTAGCCAGACATAGAAGAGTAGCAATTACGAAGATAACCAATAGACGACCAGAAAGATTCGATCGTAAAACTGGGCGACGATAATTTCAATAGATAAGCAAGGAGGTTCCAGAAAGCATACACAAACGGGTTCGCATAATGAGGTAGAAGGTTTCTTCAGATTTGTATTATATAAAAGAAACTTTTAATAGAAAATAAATTTAGTTCTCGTTAGCAGTCCACGGAGTCACTTCTCCATTCGAAAGAAATTATTGTACTCCGGCTTACCTAAGATCAGCACGACGAAATTATTACACATATTGGTTGGTGAATGATTTTTATTTAATAATATATAAATGTTTTGATTTAAGTGTGTGATGTGGTTATGTAAACAATCAAGTCTTTTAAACTATTATGAGGTCCTATAGGACAAGTGACAAGACAAGTCAATAAAAAAAAAAAAAAGTGTTTCAATAAACGAACATTTTCAAGAAGTGTCAAATGTTCAAAATAAAATTAGTCAGGTATTTATTGTTCGTTTCGCATTCGACGTCAAATGACTATTCCTTTACTTTTAAGTAAGATATATAACTATCAAATTTGTATTTTTAACACATTTATGTTTACCGCTGAAGTATTTAAGAACCTTATAATGTTTAGCCAGAATGATGAAAAAATTAATACTACTTTCCTTGTACGGCCGAACATTAGTACACTGAACATTCATTTTTGTAAATTGGCTTTCATTCGTTCCGTGAAAACACTGAAAAGCTATTTTCGTAAATTAGCTTTCACTTGTTTCGTAAACAAGGACTTTGTAGATGGATCAAACGTCTTGTATATTGTATGAAATATTCATATTTCTTTTTATCTGGTGAAATGCCATCATTACACTATTTTGTATAATGTACGAAAGGAATTTCGTAAGACCAGCAAATCGCTGTATTCCTGCTGGGATGGACGGGAAGAATTTATTTATCCAAGAATTAAAATCAAAGCGCTGTCGATAGTTAGAACTTGCTGCTCATTAATCAAGTAATTTCTCACTAATCACCATGGCCTTGTCAGATCAATCACGGATTCAGTAACAACTCTTTCCAAAAATACGGATCGAATCCCATGTCAGAAACATTAAAAAAAACGCTGGAAAACTCCACGTGGTTGCGCTTGTCTTTCACTTACATTCCGAGTCGATATAGTAGATCTGTCAGTCATTCGTGCCAGAGAGACGTTTTTTTAAATTTTTGACAAAATATTCGTTACTTCTTGTGTTGTTTTCGTACTATGCACGAATGTTCTTTCTGTGTCAACTAATGCTTCGTGCTCTTGACAATTGCGAGTGTGCCATTAATTACGAAGGTATCTTTATAAAAAGTACAAATCAGTTGCTTTGCAGAAAATAACGACTAGCTTTGTTAGTTCTACCTTCGATTTCGTAATATAAACTAAAATTCATTCTCAGTCTCTAATTGTTATGTATGTATTCTCCGTGCGTGGAGCAACGATTATGATGTAGAGGAAATGTTCGCTCATCACCATGAGTAGACAGTAACGTTTTTGCTAGAATAAAAGATATGAAGAGAATGTGTTGAAAGTTCCGTCATTGTACGGTAGGTTGGCAATTGAGGGGGCCTGTTGAGGTGGCGGATTTGTCCGTGCCTTGACCTACCCCGCAGTGGGATGTTAGGGTGCAAAGGGTGACGTCCTTGGTTCGAGTACTACTGTATTCCCTTTCGCTCAATTTTCAAAAATCTGTTCTATTTCCAACCTACCGTACACTGACGGAACTTTCAACACTTTCTCTTCATATCTTTCATTCTAGCAAAAACATTACTGTCCACTCTTGGTGCCTCATGGTGATGAGCGAATATCTCCTTCTACATAATTCTCAGTGTATAAAAACGTATTAGCATAAACTGAAACGATATTGACCAATCATTCAAGCAAATCATTTCAAATTAAATGTTTATTATTTGTCTGAACTTTGGTCACGTTGGTGATAGTTTGACGTTGATGACGATATGGTTTAAGAGGATTAAAATTGTTCCATTTTCTAAATATTGAAATGAGTGAGTGGATAGAAGACAGGTCTGTTATGCTTGGAGTTTTTGGTTCAATATTGGTTTATGAATTCCTTTTTGAAAACCAACAAAAATTGTTCTATTGAAGCCCCGAATTCGTTGTTTATGACCGACCATTGTAAAACTTAAATTGTGTATTATAGTCTCCACCTTCTGCGCTATTTCAAATCCATAAAAGGTTTTCAATCAACGGAAATTTAACTTAACAATTTGTCACATTAAAGCATAAATGCAAGCAATAAAAGTCAGACGTTTTCAAAACATACTCAGGAGCAAATTTGGTTGTCAATTTTACCATTATTGGTGTAGTGATTTTGACCGACTATGATCATGGTCAAAAGGCCATTAAAAAAAGTTGATAGCGGTGTAGCGGTATAACTAAAGAATTTTTCTCAGAGTTGTTGAACTGGGATCACAATTAAAGGTGTGAAGAAAATTTGGGATATTAGCTGTGTATCAGCGAAATAAACTTTCGATATTCATAGGATTGCATTATGATTATTTGCAATAAGAAATCAGTATGAATTCCATAAATTTTCCTTATGAAATACAATTATGTTGTAAAAATAAAAATATGGAGCTACGTGGATTCGAACCTTGAACACAACATTGATAAAAAAAACTACAAGGGAAAGCCCAATGGGTTTGCACACTGAATGTTAATTTTAGTTTCAATTACGAAATCGAAGGTATTACCAACAATCAATATGCAACTAAATAGCGATTTGAAATTGGTTCACTATTGTAGAACCCCTTGGTCCGAAGTACCCTTGAAGCCAGCACCTTGCTGTACATATTTGCGCCATTGTTTTGATTTGCTGTGTTATTTTGACAGAATATTTGAGAGAGTGTTCGTGTGAGTTCATTATTAGAGGCGTATTATTAAGCTTGGGACCGATGTGCTAGTACTGACTGAGCCAAGAAAAAAAAATCGTATTTCTTTAGGACCTACTGGTCTTACAGTTAGTCTATGGTAAAACCACAGAGAACAGATGAATTGGCTTATACGAATATAACAAAAAAACATGTGTATGGTAATATTGTGGTGCCGTAGTGCGGTGACATTCCATACTAATTACTGACATCACGGTGAAAGCAATCCAACCATGGAAAGAGTTATTTTTTTCCAAGTCGTTTCTGTTTCATGGGAGTCGTTTCTATTTCTCCAAGTTTAAATTCTTTTGCCCTTGGTTTCCACGCATAAAGAACGGCCTGTGAAAAAAGTGGTAAACATATATTACTCTTCCCTTGGATAAGAAACCGTGTAGATCAATTTTTGATCTGTCATCCGGCACCCATGTATAAAACAGATCTTTTTTATCAGTTTAAACATCAACCAAGTTTGATGTCTCTCCATGTGAATTTGTTTCCATCTGCTTTTGGAAATCAACATCATTTTGAAGATTTTCGCATTCCAATGCGTTTTCTGTTGGCAAATTCTTTCTATGGCAAATTTTTTCCCAATGAAATTACCAACTTTTGACAGCTTATCGGAATCCTCACCGGAACCATAAAAACTACATTCTATAATAATGAGTAGAACTAGTAGTTGTAGTTGTGAGTAGTTCCAATTTATATGATTTTGGGTTACCTTTACTCAATTTTGGGTAAATCCGGATGAGCGTGTTTTCAATGTCCCTTTGTCAAAATTGAAACACTAGCGCCACCCCATTAGACATTCCATACTAATTTGAATCGAGAGTTCCTTTTATGATCACAAGCGGTCGTTTGAGCCTGGACGTCTGTTGTCTGTGGTAATACTCACAAATCCATTCGTTGTTTTCTGCAACGAAACTGATTTGCACTTTTTATGAAGATACATTCGTCATTTATGGCACATGCGCAACTGTCAAAAGCACGAAGCATTTGTTGACGAACCATTCAGTTCTTATTACATTTCAGCTCCAATAAGCAATGAAATTTTAAATTTCAAATTTTAAAAATATATTGAATATTAATTAAATTTAAAAAAAAATGGTAATAAAAAAAACCCCGTGGAAGGAATAGGACGCAACAAGACAACGAAGTACTTTGCAGGTCCTTAGCTGGATAATACTCAAGAGCCACTCTTTAGGACAAACTAGAACGTCGAAAACCTGTACGGAAGAGTATTCAAACTATACACTGCACGAAACATTTAGCGAAACGAAACCGGTGCGAGAATAAATTTAAGTCTTTTTGTGTTACCTTTTTATGAACAACCGGTGCGAAAGTGTGTGGCTAAATCAAAATAGGAACGCTTTCAGTCATCAAAATATTACCCAGATACGAACCCCCCAGTGGGGATGGTCTAACAGACTTTAGAAATTTTCGCCATTTCAGAGTTCCAACCATCTTGCACCGCACCGGAAGAGGAAACTATTGGCATTTTATTATTTTACGTATACTAAAGAGTGTTCCGTTCAAAATTTGGCCAAACAGTAATGTGTGTGAGTTGATCAAAGTTTTTATTAATAAGTCAAATTCTTTTTCTTTTTCAAGTTCAGTTAACTCAGAATACAGGAGAAATATTCAGCTAAGCTTCCTTTTTACCAAATGCAAATTGCCGGGTCTTTTGTTCAACACCTGCCATAAGATTTTGTACAGTCTCCTTGTCCACTTTATTCGCCACGGAACGCCAGTTTGCCTTGAACTGTTTCTCGCTCACAACAGCTTTTTGAGTCTTCTTAAGGTTCCGCTTGACGATGGCCCAATATTGTTCGATTGGGCGGAGCTCTGGCGTGTTGGGAGGGTTCTTGTCCTTGGGCATCACTTGAACGTTGTTGGCAGAATACCACTCCATGGTCTTTTTCCGTTATGGGAAGCTGCCAAGTCCGGCCAAAAGCTCAGACCAGAAAATTTGTAAGCACTCGCTCAGATAAATTTCGATTGACGGTTCCGGACGCAATGTAAACGTTGCTCTTCAAGACACAGGTACAGATGGCTTACCACACCAGATATTTCTTCGTGAACTTTGATAGTTTAATGTGTTTGAAAATATCTGCCACCTTTCCCCGTGCGGTTGCCGTAAAAAAATTCTGTCCAGAAGGCTGTTTAAAGTCCTTGACGTAAGTTTTATCATCCAATTTTGTCAGCATCGTCGTATGCAACTTTCGCGATCGTGCTTTGGCCGACGTGTTTTGTTTATCGTCGCGATTTGGAGTTACCACTTTCTTGTAAGTCGGCAGTCCAGCTCGTTCTTAGCTCAATCCACGGTTGAAGGCACCACTCCCAGCTTCTTTGCGACATCTCGGACGTAGAAGTTGGGGTTCCACTCGAAACAGTGAGCAACTCTTTTTATCGTCGTTGTGGCCTCCAGCTTTCGATCTACCCTCATTTCGATCCAGCTTTCCTGGCTGTCGACAAACGTTCACCGCACACTTTTAATACGTTGGTAACAGTTGATTTAGCCATATTCAACAAGTAGTTGAACTAACGTGAGAATAGTAGTAGATTTTCGCCATGCACGTGCAAAATTTGGATGCGTTGCTACTCATCCTTCGACGACATTTTGATAACTTTGGAAGTGTTAATCTCAAAATCAAAATAGAGTCATGATGCTACACACGCACACATCCTCAAAATGAGGGGTGTGCAACATTTTTTAATACACGCTGAAAGGAAATGCGTCAAGTTTCAGTCGACCAAATTTTGATGGAAACACCCTTTAGTTAGCATTTCGTTAGAACATCGTTTTTTTTTATCATATCATCATTGTATGTTATTATATTTCTGCTGATTATACACGCATATGTCATGAATATTTATACCACAGAGAATAGAGTGCCCTCTGTGTGTTGTAACTGCCATTTTAAAATTACAGCTGCCTTCCGTTAGTTTTGGTGATTCGTATTTTGATGGCGCCACCTGCGCGCCTTGAGATTTGATAGTCTGTCAATTTTAGTTTGGTGAAACCTAGACTAGGCGGTGCTGATTTCCAACGGGTGCTTTTAAAAATTTACACAGTAAATTTGGAAAAAAATGTTCGAGCCTGGATGTCTGTTCTCTGTGTTCATACTTCATTTAATGCGAAATAACCTTCATTTCAGAACTACGTTCATCTGCCGATGATTGAGATGTAAGGGGGAACCAAGCTGCATATTTTAATGGCAGATAAACAGACATAACACTAACAGTTTCTTCATCGATCACGCATTTAACGGTCAATTGAAATGTTACTTCGTTAAGGTCTGCATCCACAATAATCCGGACACCTCAAAACATGAATAAAACATAAGTTTCGCATTATATTTCCGTCGTAGTTGTTTATTTCAGATTCATGGGATGTGTTTTAACAATTCGTGAAAACAAAACATAATTATTCGGTATTTGCATAAAATTTTCGATCTTTGCGCTTAACTCCGTCCATTACGATTTGTACAGACTCTTCAGAAATCGTAGAAGCCGTCTTTGTCCAAATTTGCTGGAAGTGTTTGATGTCCTTGATTCCTTGCTTGTTTCCAGAAAGCTTCCGCTTCATCAGAGCCCAATATCTCTCGATTGGTCGTAGCTCTGGGCAATTTGGCGGGTTTGAGGTTTTTGGTACAATGTTCACTTTATTTACTTGGTACCACTACATCACAGTTTTAGCATAGTGGCATGATGCCAAATCGGGCCGGAACAAAGGTTTTCCTTTGTGACTTTTGATGAAGGGTAGCAATCGCTTCTGCAGACACTCTTTCTGATAGATCTCCTTGTTGATTGTGCCTGTAGTGACGAAAGATTTACTCTTTTTGCTACACGTGCAAATTGCTTGCCACACAAGGTATTTTTTTGGGAAATTTCGATGCCTTCTTCGTTCTGAAATGCTCAGCTGTAGTATTTCTGGCCATAGCAGAATAAAAAGCCAGCCCTGGAAGCTGCTTGAAATCCTCCAGGACATAAGTTTCATCGTCCATAACAACGAATTAAAAAATATCGTCAAATATTGGCAGTACAAACGTCGAGCCGGTGATTTTGCTGTCAAGTTCTGTTTGTCGTTGCGATTTGGAACTGTTTTTTTTTACTTTATACGACTTAAGTCCCAAACGTTGTTTTGATTTTTGGGCAAAACCAGGCGACATCCCTATTTTGCGACCCACCGTTCGAATGGAGAGATTTGGGTTTTTCGTTAATATCCTTTTCACCTTTCGGTCCATGACAGGATCAGCGCGTTCAATGTTTTTGTCACTTCTCGGTTTTTTCTCCATCGGCGAACGTTCCGAAAATGACTTGAGCACATCGTGAACAGTGGATTTAGGCAAATCCAATGTTTCTGCAAGGTCCCGTATTGACAAGTCAGGATTTGCCGTATGCCCGTACAAAATTCGCTCGCGCACTTGTTTTTCTTTCGTCGCCATCTTGAATACTGAACATGAAATGTTTACATCAATCATACTCTTTTTCATCATAGACTCTCAGCTATACCACAGTGAAATTCATTCCTACGTGCAGTATTTCAAAAGTTACAATGATTTGAAGGTGTCCGGATTAATGTGGATACAGATTTTAGTAGTATTGCCACTGGTAGCCAGCATAATCGATTCCCGTAAGTTTGGCGGTAGCACACTACCGCCATCTGTTCTGCTTTATCACGCATCACAGTGTGCTCAACAGATGGCGATAGTGTTTTACTGACGATGATTTCTAGTGGAAAATGAACTACGTTCTATGTATGTTTGTCAGTGTTATTATCATATGCCTATCATTATTAATTATTTCATCATATTATAATATTTATAACCATATTACTTCATTGAACATATATATTTATTCCACAAATATTATATAATTTTGAAAGGTTTGAAGGTTGTTTGGCTTACCAGCACTTTTGGCAACATATGTCAAGACAATTATACATTTTTCCAACAGTTGTAAACACGTGGCCCGGTACGCAGAGAGAAGCGGGTCTACAACACTTAATATTTTTGGTGAAATGTTGAGTAGAAGTGGATAGGCTTATCTCGGTGACTCCCCCCACGCTTTGTGCAAATGTTCTACCCTATGCTTTACACCCATTTATGTTTCATCAGTTTTTAAATTTTAATTAATTTTTTTCAAATTATTATTATTTCAACAGAGCATCTCGTTGTTCACAGAAAACAGTCCGTCGCACATCTCTCGTTGACGTAGGATGAATCTTCCACGGAGAAATGCATAACCATTACGAAACATTATCAAATACTTCCACGTGCCGTCCAGTCAGCTATACTTACTGTGATTACAAGCAACTATTCTTCCTCAGTAACTTCAATAAGACCAAACATTTAGTCCCGTCCTGAAATTTACTACTGACTTCATCACGTACGTGTCTGTCGTCTTAATGCAAACCCGTCTGTAACTGCACAATGCAATCTGCTACTCACACGAGATGCATAAATCAAGCTGATCCAATCAAATCCCCTCCAGACGGTGTTGTTTCGGGATTTTAAGCTGTAAATCAGATGTCTTCCCATCAAGTCAGTCCACTTGCGATTATAAAACTAGGCTACTCTCGACAGTGAACTCCACAGCTTCAAAATCATTTTGTCGGGTAGCATCTAATAGTCGCATGATGCCGGAAGGGAACTGTACAACGTTGATTGAAGATTCGTGCAATATTCCAGAATGGATAAACGAGGCGTACTTTGAATCATTGTTGAGGAAGTGCAAGCAGGATCCAGCAATTAAAGTTCAATCGGCTCAAGTGAAACATGCATTGCCAAAAGGTGAAAACTATGCTAGTGTTATATACAGAGTACAAGTTGTGTTTCACAGCAAGGGTCAACCCGTCCGAAACCGAAGCTACATAATCAAGGGTTTGTCCGAAACGGAACTGGCCAAGCAAAAATTGGGCGAGTACAAAGTACATGAAAAGGAAATGGACATCTATCAACTGGTGATTCCGGAGTTACGGCAGATGATGAGATCTATCGGTGATCGATCAGAACTTTATCCGAATGCGTTATGTGTCGATCGGAATTATGACGTTATGATATTTAACGATGTGTCAAAGAAAGGATTCGTAATGACAGACCGAACCAAAGGGCTGGACGCAATCCACACGAAAATGGCTCTCAAAGCTATGGCCAAACTGCATGCCAGTTCATTGAAGCTCGTCGAAATGTTTCCAACAGTATTTGATGGCTACAAAACCGGAATGATGACTCGGGAAACGGATGCTTTCCATACTTTTTTTCAATCCACTTACGATGCTCTTACGGATGAAATCTACACGTGGGATTCGGAATGGCTTTATTATGCAAATAAACTACGGAAGCTTCGGCCCCATTTCATCGAACAAGGATTGTCTGTGTTCGATAATGATTGTAAAGATGATCTGCGCGTTTTAGTTCATGGCGATTTGTGGATCAACAACCTGATGTACAAATATGACAACAATCGCTCTCCTGTGGATGTTTTGTTGCTCGATTTTCAGTTCTGTTGCTACGGAACTCCAGCTATTGATTTGTGCTATTTCTTTTTCACATCGACCAAGGATGATATTCGTCAAAATAGCTTTGAAGAATACATGCAGTACTATTACTATCACCTGGCCGAGTATGTGAAACGATTGAACTGTACGATTCCATTCCCTACGTTACATCAATTTCAACGGCAGATTTTGAAAAAGATGTTTTACGGTAAGCAATTCGTTGGTAGTCAATTTTATGAGGCGTTAATTGGAGGACCTTCTTTTCAGCAATTTATTCCAGCATCGTAGCTTTGCCGATTCACTTGAACGAAGAAACGGCGGATGCAGATTTCGATGCACTGATGGCCGGGGATGAGCGGTCGAAACGATTCAAAAAGGCAATCATGGCAAACAAAAAGTATCACAAAATAATCAAAGGTCTTTTGCCGACATTCGACAGGAAAGGTTTGCTGGACAAGCTCGATTGATGGCGGCAATGTACTGTAGTGTTTGGTGGTGGTTTGCTGTTATTGTCATTGTTGATTTAGGAGAATGTAGGACGCTTTAGCTGTAATTTTATTTTTGCCGACAGGTATATCATTTTGAACAATCCTAATTACTTGTGATTTTGATTTAAGTTTTTAATATTCTATTTATATGAACATTTTTATTTAAAATGAAATAAAATATTGCACACCAACTAAGCCATACCTGTTTGTTACTTTTATCATTTTCCGAAATTTATATCTTCTCTATAAAATCTTCATTCTCCACTGTAATAGCGCTATAACGTTTACATTCAAAAGGTGGACATAAATAGCCGATTTTTCTTGGATTTACCTTTACCCGCACTGACGAAACTACCCATGCAGCATCTATCATAGTAACCCCTGAGTCAGCAGACAAAATTTGACAGCCCTATCAGTCGAACTCTAACAGTGAAGCAACTCCGCCGCGTCGAAAACGGACATCGTGCGGCACTTTGTGAACGCCGGACACGCCCGTTCCGGTATCTACTACATCTTGACACTATTAGACAACAATCAGAGTATCGGAAGAAAGCCCGGTTCCAGACGGCTGACGATCCTGAGCGACAAGAGGATGCTGAAGAGGAAGACCGAGGGAAAAGTGACTACATCGCTGCGTGCGCTTCAACCGGCCAAACAGTGAAAAAATACCTGGTGAACATGAACATACATGTCAGAAAGCGGAAATCACGTCCACTGGTTTCGGAGCTGCAGGCAATGACGGCAGCGGCTGAATATGATGGTCAACTCGACTTTTCCGGCAAATTGCGACGTGGCGGTGGTGATTGACGACGAGACCTAGGATGGGCAGGGCACTTCGGATTTGAGTACCCCTACGAAGGAAGTGAGCTCCGAGGTGAAGTTCATTTCACACACCAAGTTCCCCAAGAAGCTGCTGCTGTGGCTGACAATCAGCGTGAAGGGGATGTCAAAACCGTTTTTCTTTCGCTCCGAACTGGTCGTGAATGGGGAAATCGATAGTACGAAATGCATGCCGGAAGTGGCGTCGTTCATCAAGAAATACCATAAGGGCAAAGACGCGGTGTTCTGACCGGATCTAGTGTCGGCCCACTACTCGAAGCGATCGTTGGAGGAGATGGAGCGGCTGAATATCGATGTGGTACCCAAGTCGGCGAACCCGCCCAACGTCCCCCAGCTGCGTCCCATCGAGAATTTCTGGGTCATCCTGAAACGTAAGATCTACTTCAAAAATTTTGTCGCGAAAACCGAGGAGGAATTGATAAATAAACCGAAGAAAGAACTCAAAAACCTGCCTACACGCATGTTTTTCTCCGCCACGGCGAATGTTCCGGTTAACTTCCGGAAGGCCGCTCGTAAGGGCGTAGAATTTTGTTTTGCAAGTAAGCTTAAATAGTTGACTTCCATGAGAAATTTATCAAAAGCAATTATTTGTCTGAACTTTTTTTTTTATCACCATCCGAAAAAGGTTCATTTTTTTTAATGCAAACGATAGTAGCTTCATCCTCCCGAAGCTTGCTCTTGGCCTTTCGTTCCACGAGACCGTCGAAAACTTGAAGTCACCGTTCGGAGCCACGGTCCCCGCCGTCCACCGGCGTTTCAACTGTCTCCAACTTACGAAGAAGAAGAGTGATAATTATCTGACATATTTATGCAAGGTAAACAAAGCATGCGTCGATTTCGAGCTTGCTGAATTGACTGAAGAGCAGTTCAAAATTTGATGCCTTCTTTACGTCTGTGGTTTGAAGCCAAAAAAGGATGCTGAAACTCGAATCCTAACCAACTACAAGCAATATTAAGCTGCTGATCTGACTCTACATCAAGTCGTGGAGCAGTGTAATAGTCTCATCAACCTGAAGTTGGATACCGTACTGGTTGAAAATCCGTCGCCTTTGGTGAACAAGCAGCCGAGGTCGCAGTATTGAGTTAGTTCTATCATCGTGAGCAACCTCTTCTTCGGTTGGTCGTCCGGAGGCATGCTAAACATGCTGACAGTTAAGACTGCCGATTCCGATTCCGAGACCACAAATGCAACGAGTGCGGCAAGGTTGGGCATCGAAAGGATGGTAGTGGTTGTTTCCAGTCGAAGGTTTCATCAAACACATCGGTACTCGTGGCGCCGAATAAGAAGCTGCGGCCGTCGACGAAAACGGTAACCATCCAGAACAACATCCAGGGACGGAATTGCATCAAACTGCATTTCAACAGTGTACCCCTACACTTGCAACTGGAAGCAGGGTCTGATATTTATGTTATTTCACACCGATAGAGGATCAAAATCGGTCGACTCAAAATAAGACCGCAGTTGGCACCTCATGGACGGCTTCCGGACAACCACTTGAGCTTGTGGCTGAAATGTGGTGAAGCATTTCCCTCAACGGTGTCAAGAGGGTAAGTGCTTTGTTGCCGCTCCTAACATCGCACAGTGATTCCAAGGCGGAAAAAGTCGAAAAATCAACTTTCTCATTTTACAATAAATATATTTTAAAAATTTTGTACATTATTTGAAGTTGTATTTGAGAATTGTGCTCTCTACAATGTATTTGAGAATTGTGCTCTCTACAATTGCTCAAAGTATGGGACATACGTGGTCGTGATTTTTTGCTCCCATATAAAATGTATGGAGAATCGGAAAAAAACTTCAACTAAATATTCAAATGTGAGCACACACGCGCACACACACCACAATAGGCTTATTTTGAAGATTTTTTTGCCAGTTTTTCGAAAATCTGGGTTTCATCTTGCGCAAACTTGCGCAATCATGGTTCCGGGAGGCCAGTGTCTGGGAATGTATGAGAAACACGTAAAATTTGTGAAAACATAAATCTCGCAATAGATCCAATATACCACGATTTTTCCCTTCTTACAAAGAAGTGTATATAAATATATATACATATGCATATAAAAATAAGTATATATCTTGGAAAATCGCCATTTAAGCCTAGACCTGGTGGGCCTAGTGTTACATACAACGAACTCAGCTCAATTTACTGAACACATGTCTGTGTGTATGTAACGAAATTTCTAACTCAGTTTCTCAAGCAACTACTGAACCGACTTGAATGAAACAATGTATGAAAGGTATTGTGATCTCATACGTCGTTTTGTAAATTTATTGGAATTGGTTTACTGGTTCCGGAGATACCCCCGGGATAGTGGTCAATTTCGGACTTAGATCAAAACCCATTATGTGACAACTCAAATTAAATGAGAATTCAGAAGTAAGTTCAATGGCAATGATATTACGAGTCCAGAACCCCATTAGTCACATCCAGGTTGATGTTCCGGCGACTCCCGGGAGTGTGGCCAGATTCAAACTTGGGTCAAAACTCATCATGCGACACATCAAATAACATGAGAACTCAAAAATAAGTACAATGGTGATGATATCAAGATTCCAGGACCACAATGACCACATCCGGGTTCGTATTCCTAGTACTACCAGGGAAGTGAAAAAAGGTTCAGATCTCACAATAGGTGGATCAATTGAGGTTTGTATTTTCAAATAAATGTACATGTAATTCACATGTAACGAATTCACTTCTTGCTTTCTTCCTTAGCGTTTCAAGCTTATTGCTTTCGCTTGTTGTTTCGAACTTTGCTTGTTGTTACTAAACTTCAAACCCCATTCCCCCTAGAGCATAAATTGTACATGACCCTTCAAAGTTCAGTGACACGCTTTTTGAAAGTCTCGTGGGATTGCGGCTCATCTCTGGATCCCGAGGTTCATGGTTCGAATCCCGATTGCAAATTTTTTTTTCTGTGAAGAAAAGTTTCATACGATCATTTTTTCCATTAGAGAATCGTATGAAATATGCAATAGTATCTTCTGGTAAATTTCCATACGATATTTCTATGATTTCCTCTCGTTTTTTTTGTCAGGGTATACCCTTCTTTTGTGATAATAGTAAACAGGATGAAAACGCTTATTGGAACAAATCATTACAATCAAAATAATGACTTAACGTACATCGTCTGATTTTTCTTATTTGAAATGTATATGAAAATTGTAGTCGCCATTAAAATACTAAGAACTGTCCTTTTTATCGTTGATAATAAAATAAGATTTAATTTTTCTATGCACATACTTTTTCTGAAAACTCATTTTATTTATGCAGAAAAAATTGAAAATCGGTCCAATTCTTAAAAACTATAAATTTGTCTAAAATTTGGTTTTGGACCACCCCTCATGGGTCACCCTAAGGACAAAAACAAAAAAAGGAAAGTCATATACTTTTCGAAACGAACTAACTTATCAAATGTTGTGTAACCTAAGACCTACTGCTATTTTTTGATATAAAATTGCTGAATTATCAAGTTTTACGAATGTTCCGGACCTTCCGGAAGACCATGCAATGGCCATTTATAGAACCATAGATTGTTCTTCACGTCGTTTTACTTACATTTTATGTACAAATGGTTTTGAAAAAAATCACATTGCTTTAGGTCGAGACAAATTTTTATTTTTATTTTTTCGGGTGTTCCGGACATTCCAGGGTACAATAAAGTGGCCGCGGTAGTGTGGCCTAAGACGACAATTTTAATAGCATATTTGAAATCAGCGACCCAAAATAACTTGGAAACACATAGTTAAACTATGTAAAATCCACTTTTAGACTTTTTTCCGCATTTTGTATGGGATGGAATCACTGTGCATCGGTCTCGTTATTTAAGGCATCAATTGGATGGATCTCTTTGGGCTATGGAACCAGCCAATTGCAGGTCTGCGCTCAACCAAGTCAATTGCTGGAGCACAGTTCCTTAAGGTATTTACTAGTGAGATACTAGAAGGTATTTTCAAAAACGTGGATTTTGCTGAGTGGGCAGACCGAATTGTAGTGCTTCGGAGGTCTCTAATGTTGCCCGAATTTGTGCTGATTTTTTTACCAGGCCCAACAGTGTGCTGAACCCGATTCACTGACCACTGCCTTTGGCCCAAGACATATTTGCCAGAATCGACATTTCAGATGCATACTTACTATTAAAAGACGACCCAAAAAGTCAACGAATGCGCTCCATAAACACCCACAAAGGGCTTTCCAATTTACCCGCTTATCGCCCGGCATAAAGTCTAATGGAAACCGGTCTCTCATGCTGCTATCCTCAAATCCCCACTTCTGTTGACGCATTACAATCCAAAATAGGGAATAGTTGTGTCGCCGGATGCTTCAAACATCAGGTAAGTAGCCTGGACCGCTCACAAGTTCTCGGTTGGCACAGTGAAAGCCACATGTCACGTTTCATGCAGCTTGACAAATGGAGCTCGTTAGTACGCTCAAAAACGTTTTTTTTTAAATAGTATTAAAAAAAAACTATAAGGGACAGCCCAATGGGGTTGTACGCAAAGTTGACGTAGGACTACGTAACTATTTCGAAATAATCTACATATATATCTATGCATATACATGTACATCATATCGTGATATGACTACCAACTGGATCATACATATTTCCCTCCAGATTTGATAAATTTGCCACGAGCTTGACACGACTGCATTAAAAGGCCACTTGCTTGCGACAGCCGCTGAGTCATCATTCTAGCTGGTTGCTCGCCCGCGTACTTTTCTGCAGGGTACTTGCAACCGTCAGCTGTCAGAGCAGTACTGGCCCATTGCCGCTCTGCACAGCTCCATGGCTGCCGAGTGAATGAAGAAAATTTGAAGGTGTCCTTGTTTTATATCGTGCACTGCTGCATGTGAGACGTTCCTTACTTAAATTTGAAGTCTGTGATAGCAAAGTACTGTGTATTTGGTAAATTTACTCTGAAAAATCGGCATTTTAAGACATCACCTTATATTTGCGTTAATGTCAATAGTTGAATGTTAAAAATCAATAGTTTTTAATATTTAAATCGAAGCGTAGAAAATGTTCCGATCGATTGGTGCAAACATTTTGAAAATCAATCGTGGAATGACTTAGTTATTAACGTTCAAAACCTATATATTTTTCGTGACGCTCCAAATTTTCGCAATTCGAACGTGTACCCCAGTATTGAAAACACAGACGTAGTCCTACGTCAAAAGTGAAAGTGAAAAATGGAGCTTGATACATTTGGCTCTGATTTTCACTGTGACGAAATCCTCTCTCGAAGATCATGGTTGTCATCTTGTCGTAGGTTAGAGGGTTAATCTCATGCAAAAGCTCGCATGGGAAACCAAGAACATGATCAGTTGTGATAGTATCACAATCTACTTTCTTTATATTGCCACGTCGTAGTACGTTTATTTAAAGGCACTGAAAGATGTGTGATACTGGCGGGTTTAGTCGCAATTGACTCTTAGACGAAGCTAGTAACAAGCTACAAATACCTGATGTCAATAATTTAGGGAAACTACTAAAAGTGCAGTTTTCATTTGCTTGACAGGATCGCAGCAAGCTCTGACCACGAATGGTTGAGCTTTGGTGAGTTGTCACGTTTTTTCAGTATTTTTGTGTGATCAAATTTATCCTTATTAAAATCTCAATAATAAACGTCGCGTGTGATAGTGGATGCTGTGTCTATGATTTGTACACGTTTGCTGATTGTTGCTGATTATCCGGGTGAGCGCTTTTAATTTTACTGATTTATTTGCCGTTTTTCCAAAAAGGAACGATAATTATTTGTCAAAAAATGCAATTGATAATATTGACAACCTTGATCACAAAAGATGTGTTAACGATTTCGTGGATGTAAAGGCTGTTTTTTTCAGTCATGAAGCAATTATACGCTTGGCCGTCACCTTGTTTCCGATATTAGATATTTTGATTCGAACTTTTTCGGTTATTCAGATTACTGTAATAGGTTAGGGTAGCAAGTTTGACGTGCATTTTCTTCCGTTGTGTTTTCCGATATTATAACACAATTATTATCGGAGTAATTCATGTTTGACCTTTAACTGTATCGACACCCGGTATCCTACAAACACCGAGGTTCGGCAAACTTCTCTTGGTAAACCAGTTCCACCACGGAACAGTTCAATTACCGTCATGGCATTGCTGTAGATACAGTTCCACAGTTGGAGTAGTAAAGTTCGAGATACGATGCTACTTTCGTTCACCTGCAATGCCATATGAGACAAGTTTGGCCGTTTTGGATAGGCATCATTTAGGTACCGCGGAAAAAGCAGAACGCTAACCAGTTGGACCTCCCGAGGGATTTTCAGACAATTTAGAGTAGGTAAGTGCTCTCAAAAACGCGGAGCGAAACAGGTAATTGTTATCCTTTTTATCAACTGAATTAAATTAACTATATTATATGATCACATCACTTATGAAGGTGAATTCTGATCCATCAAGCCCTACCCTATTAACATAGAAAAATCTCCTTCCTGTGACTTTGTGGGGATGCAGAGGTAAACACGGTCCCTAATCAGCAAAGGTCACACTAACTTTCCTTCCTTATTCCCAACTGATTGCAAGGACGTCGCCGGCGCCGTTATTGATTATTGAAGAAATTGAGTCACTGAAACGTGTACTGTGAGAATGGTCGGTTACTCCCAGCCCCATTCAGTTGATTCATTGTGCAATTTCACTGATTCTGATCAATCACGGAGTAGCAACCATTGATACATGCAGTCAGTCAGGCTAAGCTAAGCTAAGCTAAGCTAAGCTAAGCTGAGTTTTCATTTGCTTGACAGTTCTTTCATTGTTGTTTATTCTCTAATTGTCATTGATCAGACGAATCCTAGAGGATTTGAGCTGTTTAATGGAATACCTGTAACTAGAAATTAGAAGAAAAATTAGTATTTTCCATTTAATTCCAACTACCTTTGCTTATCTTGACAGATACGCGTATTTTGTCTATAATGTGCAGACTTCTTCAGTGTCTTGTACTTATAGTTAATCGAGTTATTAGTACGAGACACTGAAGAAATCTGCACATTGTAGACGAAATACGCGTATCTGTCAAAATAAGCAAAGGTAATTGGAATTAAATGGAAAATACTAATTTTTCTTCTAATTTCTAGTTATCAATCGATGTTAAATACACCTGTACAGTTAGTATCATTAATAATCTTATTGTTCGCTTCATTATCAAAAATGGTGACTGTTTTGATCATGATTGTGAGCGACTCATAATAGGTCTGATGTTTCAGGTGCAGAAAATTCAAATATACATATATTATAATTTAAATGTGTGGTCTATACGACAGCCGTGGTTAGAGCACTAACTCTAACAACATGTTATTTAGCTATGGATCAGAACTTTCGAACTTAACAAGGGTCATCGTAAATTGTTACTCAGGGCAGATGCTGAAAGGAATTAAGGGCTAAGGATTTATGAAAAGAGTAGAACGCAGAGGGTCCACTTAGGGAGGCGAATAGTCTTGAGGCCATAGAGCATTTCTTCTCTATATCGGTTAGCTTTAATAGTTTAGCGAATTAAAGTCATCCCTCTCGTCAGTCAAATTTTCCACCTTGTCGCCGATGAGAAGGTGTATCTCATGCTATAAACATGCATGTGTGCCCAAGAATTTGACCAGTAGTTAAAGTACCACACATTGTAGTACATTTTTTCACTGCCACGTCGTAGAACGTTTAAATAAAGTCACTAACATCGGGTGCGATACTGGCGGCTTATGCACGATTCACTCTTAGGCTTCTTACTTTAATCTAAGGGAAAAGACTAAAAGTACACTTTTCATTTTCTTGGCAACTTATGTTGTTCTTCACCCATTTGTTTTATGGAAGAAATATCCAAAATACCTGGTTTACTCATATTCTAATAACTTAGTGTAATTGCCTCATCTTCGAAAGGGGTGAATGTTATGATCAGGGTATCATACCAATGATGACAGGCATGTATATTTGAGGTGGGACGCGGAAGGCCCGCTTAGGGAACACCATTAGAAGCGGTAGAATAAACCTATCTATGTGGCTTATATCAGTAGCAGTGTTAGATGAATCATATACAATAGTATCAGGCAACATTTTTTTTCGTATCACCTCCTTGTTTGTAAAGTTCTTATTAGTGCTTATCTATATAATAAAAATGAGTTGGGGTTTCCTTTGTCACGATTTAACTCGCGAGCGGAAGGACCGATCGGCGTGAAATTTTGTATGCAGAGATTTTTGGGGCCGGAGAATAATCTTATGCTAATTTGAGACCCCTCCCTTCTCTGAAAAGGGGGGCTCCCATACAAATGACACACAAATTTCTACACAACTCGAGAACTAATCAAGCAAAAGAAACCAAATTTAGCATGTGTGAGTTTTTTAAGGCGAAAAAGGTTTTTATGGTGGCTTGAGAACCCTCCCCGTCATAAAAAGGGGGGCTCCCATACAAATAAAACACAATATTCTGCATAACTCGGGAACTAATCAAGCAAACGGAACGAAATTTAGCATGTGGTGGTTTTTTAAGACAAAAAATGTTTCTATGTTGGTTTGAGACCCCTTCCCATCCTAAAGGGGGGAGGGGGGAGGGCTCTGATACAAATGAAATTCACTATTCTGAATGACTCGAGAACTAATCAAGCAAATGGAACCAAATTTAGTATGTGGTGGTTTTTGAAGGAGGGAAATGTTTCTATGGTGATTTGAGACTCTTCCGTCATATGAGGAGGAAGGGGGAGGGGGTGCTTTCAAACAAATGGAACCCAAATTTCTGCATAACTCGAGAAATAATCAAGCAAATGGAATCAAATTTGGAATGGACGAGTTTTTTAAGGCATGAAATGTTTTTATGGTGGTTCAAAGCCCCTCCTCCCTCTAAAAAGGGGGGCTCTCATACAAATGAAACAAACATGAGAACTATACCTACTGCTTTGCAAATTTGTATTCAGTGGTTTTTGGGTCCGGGAAAGCATCTTATCATAGTTCGAGAGCCCTCCCGCTTCTAGAAAGGGTGGGATCCCATGCAAATGAAAAACAAATTCCTGCATAACTCGAGAACTAATCAAGCAAATGGAACCAAAATTGGTATAGGTGAGTTTTTGAAGGCAAGAAATGTTTTTGTGGTAATTTAAGACCTCTCCTCACTCTGAAAAGGGAGGCTACCATACATACAAAACACAAATTTAAACCAAACATGAGAACTATCCCTACCGCTATGCAAATTTGTATGTAGGGGTTTTTGGGTCCGGGAAAGGATCTTATTATAGTTCGACACCCCTCCCGCCTTTAGAAAGGGGGGCTCCCATGCAAATGAAAAACTATTTTCTGCATAACTCAAGAACTAATCAAACAAATGGAACCAAATATGGCATGTGGAGGTTTTGTAGGCAAGAAATGTTTCTACGGTGGTTTAAGACCCCAAGCAAAAGAAACCAAATTTAGCATGTGTGAGGTTTTAAAGGCAAGAATGGTTTCTATGATGGTTTCAGATTCCTCTTCGCCCTGAAAGGGGGGGGCTCCTATACAAATGAAATACAATATTCTGTATTACTCAAGAACTAATCAAGCAAATTGAACCAAATCTGGCATGTGGAGGTTGATCTACAGATGAATACTGTTTAAATGCTAATTTGAGACCCCTCCCTTTTCTGAAGGGGGGGGGGGGGGCTCTCATACAAATGAAACACAAATTTATGCATAACTCGAGAACTAATCAAGAAAATGGAACCAAATTTGGCATATGGAGGTTTTTGAAGGAGAGAAATGTTTTTATGGTCATTGAGACTCTTCCGCCTTCTAAAGGGGGGAGCTCTCAAACAAATCAAACACAAATTTCTGCATAACTCGAGAACTAATAAAGCAAATGGATCCAAATTTGGCATGTGGAATTTTTTAAAGAAGAGACATGTTCTTATGGTGGTTTAAGACCACTCTGCCCTCTTAATGAGGGGGGTCCCATAGAAATGAAACGCAATTTTCTGCATAACTCGAGAACTTATCAAGCAAATGGAATCAAATTTGGCATGTGGGGGTTATTGGAAACAGGATTTTTATTTATATTAAAATGGATTTCTGTCTGACTGTCTGTCTGACCGATCGGAGTGAAAATATGTATGCAGGTATTTTTGGGGCTAGGGAAGGTTCTTATGATTGTTTGAGACCGCTTCCCCTTCCGGCTCGCATACAAATGAAACAAAATTTCTGCATAGCTTGAGAACTAATCAAGCAAATGGAATCAAAAATGGTATGCGGGGTTTTTTGAATGCAAGAAATGTTTCTATGGTGAATTCAAACACAAATGTCAACCAATCCTGAGAATTATCCAGGTAACTAAGCCACAAACTGTGTATTGTCTGGGTAAGAAGAATGTTCTGATAGAAGCTTGAACTCCTTATTACAAAAAAAAACTCATTAAAAAAAGCGTCAGTTCTATGTAATGTTCATTCATTTAGTTGCAGGCGTAGCAACGCTCGCACCGGGATCAGCTAGTCTATATAATAAAAATGAGTTGGGGTTTCCTTTGTCACGATTTAACTCGCGAGCGGAAGGACCGATCGGCGTGAAATTTTGTATGCAGAGATTTTTGGGGCCGGAGAATAATCTTATGCTAATTTGAGACCCCTCCCTTCTCTGAAAAGGGGGGCTCCCATACAAATGACACACAAATTTCTACACAACTCGAGAACTAATCAAGCAAAAGAAACCAAATTTAGCATGTGTGAGTTTTTTAAGGCGAAAAAGGTTTTTATGGTGGCTTGAGAACCCTCCCCGTCATAAAAAGGGGGGCTCCCATACAAATAAAACACAATATTCTGCATAACTCGGGAACTAATCAAGCAAACGGAACGAAATTTAGCATGTGGTGGTTTTTTAAGACAAAAAATGTTTCTATGTTGGTTTGAGACCCCTTCCCATCCTAAAGGGGGGAGGGGGGAGGGCTCTGATACAAATGAAATTCACTATTCTGAATGACTCGAGAACTAATCAAGCAAATGGAACCAAATTTAGTATGTGGTGGTTTTTGAAGGAGGGAAATGTTTCTATGGTGATTTGAGACTCTTCCGTCATATGAGGAGGAAGGGGGAGGGGGTGCTTTCAAACAAATGGAACCCAAACTTCTGCATAACTCGAGAAATAATCAAGCAAATGGAATCAAATTTGGAATGGACGAGTTTTTTAAGGCATGAAATGTTTTTATGGTGGTTCAAAGCCCCTCCTCCCTCTAAAAAGGGGGGCTCTCATACAAATGAAACAAACATGAGAACTATACCTACTGCTTTGCAAATTTGTATTCAGTGGTTTTTGGGTCCGGGAAAGCATCTTATCATAGTTCGAGAGCCCTCCCGCTTCTAGAAAGGGTGGGATCCCATGCAAATGAAAAACAAATTCCTGCATAACTCGAGAACTAATCAAGCAAATGGAACCAAAATTGGTATAGGTGAGTTTTTGAAGGCAAGAAATGTTTTTGTGGTAATTTAAGACCTCTCCTCACTCTGAAAAGGGAGGCTACCATACATACAAAACACAAATTTAAACCAAACATGAGAACTATCCCTACCGCTATGCAAATTTGTATGTAGGGGTTTTTGGGTCCGGGAAAGGATCTTATTATAGTTCGACACCCCTCCCGCCTTTAGAAAGGGGGGCTCCCATGCAAATGAAAAACGATTTTCTGCATAACTCAAGAACTAATCAAACAAATGGAACCAAATATGGCATGTGGAGGTTTTGTAGGCAAGAAATGTTTCTACGGTGGTTTAAGACCCCAAGCAAAAGAAACCAAATTTAGCATGTGTGAGGTTTTAAAGGCAAGAATGGTTTCTATGATGGTTTCAGATTCCTCTTCGCCCTGAAAGGGGGGGGCTCCTATACAAATGAAATACAATATTCTGTATTACTCAAGAACTAATCAAGCAAATTGAACCAAATCTGGCATGTGGAGGTTGATCTACAGATGAATACTGTTTAAATGCTAATTTGAGACCCCTCCCTTTTCTGAAGGGGGGGGGGCTCTCATACAAATGAAACACAAATTTATGCATAACTCGAGAACTAATCAAGAAAATGGAACCAAATTTGGCATATGGAGGTTTTTGAAGGAGAGAAATGTTTTTATGGTCATTGAGACTCTTCCGCCTTCTAAAGGGGGGAGCTCTCAAACAAATGAAACACAAATTTCTGCATAACTCGAGAACTAATAAAGCAAATGGATCCAAATTTGGCATGTGGAATTTTTTAAAGAAGAGACATATTCTTATGGTGGTTTAAGACCAATCTGCCCTCTTAATGAGGGGGGTCCCATAGAAATGAAACGCAATTTTCTGCATAACTCGAGAACTTATCAAGCAAATGGAATCAAATTTGGCATGTGGGGGTTATTGGAAACAGGATTTTTATTTATATTAAAATGGATTTCTGTCTGACTGTCTGTCTGACCGATCGGAGTGAAAATATGTATGCAGGTATTTTTGGGGCTGGGGAAGGTTCTTATGATTGTTTGAGACCGCTTCCCCCTTCCGGCTCGCATACAAATGAAACAAAAATTTCTGCATAGCTTGAGAACTAATCAAGCAAATGGAATCAAAAATGGTATGCGGGGTTTTTTGAATGCAAGAAATGTTTCTATGGTGAATTCAAACACAAATGTCAACCAATCCTGAGAATTATCCAGGTAACTAAGCCACAAACTGTGTATTGTCTGGGTAAGAAGAATGTTCTGATAGAAGTTTGAACTCCTTATTACTAAAAAAACTCATTAAAAAAAAGCGTCAGTTCTATGTAATGTTCATTCATTTAGTTGCAGGCGTAGCAACGCTCGCACCGGGATCAGCTAGTATGAAATATATTTGAATTTGGGATAGAAACTAGAACCCAAGCTAGAGTAGGCTTTAATTTAGGGTTTAGCCAAGCATGGTTAGTTTAGAGTGACTCAAAATTTTCAGTCAAAGAAACAAAAAGTCGTTGTGAGAGTATCACCAATAATCTCCGTACCCCACCACTAAAATGTTCTTTTTCTTCACGTTTTCATACTAACCTTGGTCTGCATGCGGTTTTGCAATGATGGTTGCATGGACGCGAGCGGTTATGGAATTCAAGCAGTTGTTCAGCCAGCGTCGCACGCGGTTTAGGATGTAAGTATATGGCTGCACATCATTCAGGTAAGCTCCTAACAGATATTTATAGGGTTGCAAGGGGATGTCGAAAACATGAGACATGGTTATAAATAAATACAATTTAATCCAGGAATCAAATAGAAATACAGTATCTTTCAAACACAATACCAGACCATCATCACGTACACATTGTTATGAATAAGACAAGACACAGAAATACACAGTACACTGACAAAAACTCAACATGGACAAAAACATACACAATACATGAAAGCAAATCTATTTTATTAAAACTATTTGAATCATCACGATAACAACAGTGACCAAATGGGCACCTTAGGCTAGGAACGTCTGTGTGTTGATTTGAAATAAAGGCTCATAGAAGAGAATTTTACCAATAAAAGGGTCCAGTGCAGATTAAAAGTAAGCGCCTGCTACCATTGTGATACCTACAAAAAAAAAGGATATTCACTGTGACGTAATCTTCAGAGATGGGCACGGACACTTCTTCTCTATAAGATTTTAGAATTCAGATTTAGCCTTGTGCCATTACTCGAAAGATGTTTTGGAGTGGTACAAGGCTAAGGAGGTCAATTTCGTGCCGAAGCATCTCAACCTCCCGAACGCATCGGAACTGCGGTGAACTGAAAAGTAAAGGGTGATACGGTCAAAATTTGGTCAAGGGAAAACGCGTGTAAATCGGTGAAATCGTTTATTTAAAAAATCAAATTAAATTTCTTTTTCAAGTTCAATTAGTATAAAATTCAGGAAAAATATTCAGTTAGGCTTCCGCTTTTCCAAATCCGAATTGCCGGGCCTTACGCTTGACCCCTGCCATCAGATTTTGTACAGCCACCTTGTCCACCTTCTTCGCCGCAGAAAGCCAGTTTGCCTTGAACTGCTGCTCGTCCTTAGCAGTTTTTTTGGTCTTCTTTAGGTTCCGCTTGACAATAGCCCAGTATTTCTCAATTGGGCGGAGCTCTGGCGTGTTGGGATGGTTCTTGTCCTTGGGAACCACCTGCACGTTGTTGGCGGCGTACCACTCCATGGCCTTTTTACCGTAATGGCAAGATGCCAAATCCGGCCAAAACAGTACGGAACATCCGTGTTTCTTCAGGAAAGGCAGCAGACGTTTATTCAAACACTCTTTCACGTAAATTTCTTGGTTGACAGTCCCGGAAGCTATGAAAATGCTGCTTTTCAAGCCACAGGTACAGATGGCTTGCCAAACCAGATATTTCTTTGCGAACTTTGACAATGTCGTGTGCTTGAAAATATCTGCTACCTTTCCCTTTCCTTTTGCCGTATAAAACTCCTGTCCCGGAATCTGCTTGTAGTCGGCTTTGACGTAGGTTTCGTCGTCCATTACCACGCAGTCAAACTTCGTCAGCATCGTCGTGTACAGCCTCCGGGATCGCGCTTTGGCCATCGTATTTTGTTTATCATCGCGATTTGGAGTCATTACCTTCTTGTAAGTCGATAGTCCGGCTCGTTTTTTGGCTCGATGCACGGTTGTAGACGATACACCCAGCTTATTTGCGGCATCTCGGAGAGATAGGTTGGGGTTTCGCTTGAAACTACCGGCAACTCTCTTTGTCGTCTCAGCGGCTTCCGGTTTTCGATTTCCCCCCGATCCAGACTTCCTGGCTGTCGACAAACGTTCCCCAAACACTTTAATTACATTTGTAACGGTTGATTTGGCAACTTTTAGCGATTTTGCCAACTTTGCGTGCGAGTAGCTCGGATTTTCGCGATGCGCGAGCAAAATTTTGATACGCTGCTCTTCTTGCTTGGACGGCATTTTGACAACTGAAGAGTGAATTCTAAAATCAAAATAGGAGCAACATTCTACACACACACACACACCTTCAAAATGAGGGGTGTTCAGGTTTTTTAAATGCAAAATTGAAAGAAATACGTCAAGTTGATATTGACCAAATTTTGACCGTATCGCCCTTTACTGGGCCATCATGAAGCTGGCACTTTGGAAGCATCCTAAGGAAGTGAAATCGGAAGAAGGTATGAACAAAAAATGGATTGCCTCGCAAGAAAAAAGTTGGTCCAAATGTTGTACAGGACCTTATGTGTAGTGTAAACAAGAAGATTCGTGCATTTGGAATTATTTTGGAATTGAAATTAAATAAAACAAACCTGGAAAAAAAATTCATAACACGTTTTATCTACCCCCTGAAAGAAAATGGGAGTTCAAAATTTGTTACGGAGCGTGTAAAAGGTATGGGAAAGTTGTGATAGAGGAATCTCATAAATCTAAAAGAATAGCGGAAGTCATATTTAAATCATCTTTAAGGGTGAATATACAGTAAGAACGAGAAAAAAAACTTATTTTTGAAAAAAAAATCAATTATTCAAATCAATCGAAACTTTTTTACAATTATAAGTGTATCCATGTAGTATATAAAAATATTTTTTTCAATGTTTTTTCAACAAAATAGCTGTTGTATTTTGCTTGTGCCGGCTCTTCTGGTCGCAGTTTCGATCTGAAACCTGCTAATCCAAAAACATTACATCAATTACATTTACAGTTAGTAGATGAATTGAAAAGAAGGTAAAAAAAAAAATTCACTTTTAGCGTAACTTTTTTGAAATAATCCACATTTTTTCCACCATTTTATCACATTTTTCCATATTTCAAAATAAAATATTACAATAATTTTTAGTTCATATAGAAGTTAATACTATAATAAAGAAATCTTTTAAGTTTCAGCTTAATCAAATAATTAGTTTTCGAGTTATCACCGGCATAAACTCCGAAACTGCGCTTTATACCTGTCTCCTTATGTTGCGCGCAAAAAAAGGCGAAAAGGCGTGAGAAACACTTGGAGTTTGAATTTCGAAAAAAGGGTTTCAGTAGCGTATTCTGCGTGAAATTTACTAACTTTTTATGCAAAAAATAAAAATTGAATTTTTTGGTCATTCTAGAGCCTCGCGTGTTCAATGTTTGTGAGGCATTGAAATTGAAGTCCTCAATTCGAAAGAAGACTTTTTTACGTTAAAATACGAGGAGCATGCAGAGCACTGTATGTAGAGCGTTGTATTCAAAATATGTTTGGACTTTTTGGTACTAAACAGAGATTTTGAAGTACTAGTAAAATATTTCAAGTACTCAAAAGTAATTCTTGAGGAATCATATAATTCAAAAGTATTTCGAGATTATTTTAAAGCACTCAATACTATTTTAGAAGAACTTTCTCAGACGTATTAAGTGTGTACTCAAAGTGTTTGATATTATTTGAAGAGTGTTTAAAGTACTTAAAAGTACCCAAGCGCATTTCAATTACTACGTCACCTTTGCGGGCTCCTACGTCACATTTGTCTACAACCCAATTGGGGGTAGTAGTTTGTTGTTTGTAGTTTGTTTTTATCGCAAATAAACTAATTATTAACACAAATCAAGGAACACGTATATTTGTACAATTTTCTTTTTAATGGAATTGACTAGGGCAAGCAAACTTCTTTATTTGGAATTTACTTCGTAAAAAAGTTATAACCATATATATGCTGTGATCGTAAACAGTTACTACTCTTCCCAAAGCTAGATTGCTTAGCAATAATTTCAATCCCTGCGCAAATATTTTCAGTTAATGTATATTAAGGCCCTCTTTACGTTGATACCAACTAGACTGCCACAAAATAGAAATAGATTCCATTAAGAAATTCGATCTTCCATTCGTCTTGTAGTACTACTGCATTCTATTAACATCAATCAAAATATCCCAGCAGATCGAATTGAGTGAGCGCCTGTTTCAATATGGGTTCCAGTCGAGGATTGGAGAAAATTTCCCTCCTAAACGCTTCGCCGACTTCGCTGTCCTGTAGAAACACGTCCATTTCGGCGTTCTCCGTTTGCTCCATTAACGCAATTGGCAGTAGGCAGAACACAGCATTTATTCCTATAAATAGAAACATAATGGAGACAACGAGAGGCATATGTGAAGCAAAAGCTATCAGACAGGGTAAATTATCTTATCGCGAGTTGAAATGGTTTACTTAAGTGATAAGGCTTATAAACAAAGTCACACGGCAGTTGAAGATCGAGCGTTTTGAAATGATAACAAAAAAACGTGCTTGGCAACGTAGTGCAAAGTCATATCACTTACGGTGGAAGCCTTTTCGGATGATTTCCACGTGGACGTCTTCAATGGTCGGTATCTTTCGTGAGTAGTGCAGTTTCTCCAACGTTGATCTAAGAATGTGGTGATATTTCTGTTGAATAAATCAGGTAGAAGTTCATTTCATTTCTAAAGCATGCTGCAATTGTTATCATTCACCCTTATCAATTCCATCCAATGTTTTTCACGAATGCCAGTCCGAACCGAACCATACAGAAAGTAGTTCAAGTCCACCCCAGGTGAACCGTAGTACGCCAGCTGGTAGTCAAATAGAAGAACATCTTCAACGAATCCATTTCCGTATTTGAACATCATATTGTTGATCCAAACGTCGTCGTGATTCAAAACATTGAACACCGCTTCATCACGAGTGTACACCTGTATGCCTTTTCTTATTATTGTGTCTGGTAGATCTTTCAATTTTACTAGAATATCAGTGTACTGGGGATCATCCCAGCTTTCAACTAATCGAGCAACTTGACGGGAACACATTTTGTAGAACACAAGGAAATCTTGCCGGTCTGGGTTAGAACTAATGGCTCCCTCCAATATTGGATCCATAAGATGTGGACTTTGTTGATAGATCACCGCAGAGCATGCGTGCAGTTTGGCCAATTTGGCAATAACCAGCTTGGAGTGCTCCAAGTCTAATCCAAGTTTACGATCAGCCATTTGAAAACCGGCCTCCTTGGTGTCCTCAAACACTAGCATGGTTTTGGGTTCATCCGTTGTGAAGTGGCATTTAGGCGAAATCACCGTTGAATCGCCTATGCTTTGCAACATCTTGTTGATTTTCGGCAGAATATCCCTGTAGACGGCTATCTCTCTGGGAAAGATGCTATTCTTTTCCATTATCATTCGTTGAATTTCTCCGGAAGGGATCACCTGTAGAGGGTAAGCTATTATCTAGTCATCCAGAAACGTCATAAATACCTTCAAAATTCGTTTGCATTTCGTCCTTCTCCCATCCTGGTCATATTCTATACTGGCTCTGTACATCTCACTGGCATAGTTATCGCCTTTTTTCGTAGCAGGTTCCACTTTAAAGCTAACAATTTTGATCTCTCGTTGTTCAGATCCTTGTTCTGCTTGTAAAATGCCAAGCAACACATCGGTATCAATCCAATCGCAGTTCAACATTGTTGCTAGACTCGGAATGCTTTGAAGGACAATTCGCGAATGAAACCGAAATGAATTCACCGAAGCCGGTGCTGTGACACCTCACCGACTTTGTTCACATTGAATTCAGCGTCGTTTATTGCTGATTATGATGGTGTCTGTATTTGCTGTGGCATGTAGGAAGATGATAAAACATGATGAAATTCATCCGCTCTATGCTTCAAGCGGCATGTGGTCAAATCAGTATTTTTTTTAGGGGAGAATTTTTGGTGATGAATCAGGAAGAAGAATCTAGTTCATAATACCATTACAATAGTTGTGCAAGGAATCACTTGTATGTCATGAAAAATATTTTTATTGATTTTTGTTGTAACTGCTTTCACTCCTTATGAGTGATACCCGCCATCAAACGTTGAATACCTGTAATACTAACCTATTTGGCAAGTTTGTCTGTAAATCTGGCCATCTGTGCAATGTCTTGAGCTGTGAAACTGTCACGGTTTTTCTGTTTCCTTAAAGGGCGATACGGTCAAAATTTGGTCAATATCAACTTGACGTATTTCTTTCAATTTTGCATTTAAAAAACCTGAACACCCCTCATTTTGAAGGTGTATGTGTGTAGAATGTTGCTCTTATTTTGATTTTGGAATTCACTCTTCAGTTGTCAAAATGCCGTCCAAGCAAGAAGAGCAGCGTATCAAAATTTTGCTCGCGCATCGCGAAAATCCGAGCTACTCGCACGCAAAGTTGGCAAAATCGCTAAAAGTTGCCAAATCAACCGTTACAAATGTAATTAAAGTGTTTGGGGAACGTTTGTCGACAGCCAGGAAGTCTGGATCGGGGGGAAATCGAAAACCGGAAGTCGCTGAGACGACAAAGAGAGTTGCCGGTAGTTTCAAGCGAAACCCTAACCTATCTCTCCGAGATGCCGCAAATAAACTGGGTGTATCGTCTACAACCGTGCATCGAGCCAAAAAACAAGCCGGACTATCGACTTACAAGAAGGTAGTGACTCTAAATCGCGATGATAAACAAAATACGATGGCCAAAGCGCGATCCCGGAGGCTGTACACGACGATGCTGACGAAGTTTGACTGCGTGGTAATGGACGACGAAACCTACGTCAAAGCCGACTACAAGCAGCTTCCGGGACAGGAGTTTTATACGGCAAAAGGAAGGGGAAAGGTAGCAGATGTTTTAAAGCACACGAAACTGTCAAAGTTCGCAAAGAAATATCTGGTTTGGCAAGCCATCTGTACCTGTGGCTTGAAAAGCAGCATTTTCATAGCTTCCGGGACTGTCAACCAAGAAATTTACGTGAAAGAGTGTTTGAATAAACGTCTGCTGCCTTTCCTGAAGCAACACGGTTGTTCCGTACTGTTTTGGCCGGATTTGGCATCTTGGCCATGGAGTGGTACGTCGCCAACAACGTGCCGGTGGTTCCCAAGGACAAGAACCATCCCAACACGCCAGAGCTCCGCCCAATTGAGAAATACTGGGCTATTGTCAAGCGGAACCTAAAGAAGACCAAAAAAACTGCTAAGGACGAGCAGCAGTTCAAGGCAAACTGGCTTTCTGCGGCGAAGAAGGTGGACAAGGTGGCTGTACAAAATCTGATGGCAGGGGTCAAGCGTAAGGCCCGGCAATTCGGATTTGGAAAAGCGGAAGCCTAACTGAATATTTTTCCTGAATTTTATACTAATTGAACTTGAAAAAGAAATTTAATTTGATTTTTTAAATAAACGATTTCACCGATTTACACGCGTTTTCCCTTGACCAAATTTTGACCGTATCACCCTTTATACATTGGAAATGAAAGAAAAGTTTTTCCTCGAAGTAATGAACCAAGTAGTGATGTGAAACCTGGAAAAGATTACGTATTTTTGTATCCGCTCCTCTTTACTTTGTGTGTGTTTCGTGAATAGTTTTATTTAGGGAATGTAAGAAAATACGACGATAGTGAGGCAGCTCATGAGGAATCCGAAAACACGAAAGCATCATTCGTCGAAAACTCTTTGGTGAAAATTATGTGCTCAATTTTCAGGAACTCGAAGAAACAACGACGCCGATCGCGAGTGATCCCGTGGCCAAGGTGTTATCACAGTTAGGGTTGATCGATCCCATTTGCCCGCAGAATCTTACTCCCTCGTTCATATAGACATTGTTTGTATTTCGAATCGTTCAAATTTCGAATCAAATTCCTGAACACATTGGAAAAGTCGCATGGTGCGACAGGAAAAAAAAACATCTAGTTTTGCCCGGAGTGTGCAATATGATGCTGTTGGGCTGTTGGGTGATATCGTATCAATACATTCCTATAATTTTTCACTCAATACGCTACAGAAATTTTAAACTTAAATTACACTTATTTAGGTATGTTTTTATTAATATATGTATATTTGTGTGGATTTGTTCGAATGTGTATATATTATTAAATCTGCTTCTTTATCATCTTCCTAAAACTAGAAGAACAAACACTGGCGTTTGTTGTTGAACTCACACAGCTAGCCATTTCAACTCAGTTTTGAGTCGTTTTTGACTCACTTTCATCAAAGGTGGATTCACTCAAATTTGAGTAAATGTTACTGGCATTGACAAATCGACAAATCAAAAACATCGACTCAAATCAAATGGATGTTTTCTATTTGTCGACAAGGGTAACATAAGGGTAACATTTACTCAAATTTTAGTGAATCCACTTTTGATGAAAGTGAGTCAAAAACGACTCAAAACTGAGTTGAAATGGCTGGCCGTGCAGTACAGAATCTTAAGTCAGATGTTTTATTATTCGGTTAAGATTACAAAAAACGCTTCATCTCGGGAAATTGTGAGAATCTGTCAAAAATTCCCAAATTGGTGGCACTCTCTATGCGAAGTCAACATATGTTTTTTTTAAAAGGCTTTTTGTTTTAAATCGTTATAAAATGGATTGAAAATTATTCCTCCATTATATTTCCTATGCCGCATAATTGGATCTCACTAAAGGGCGAACACGAAATTATTGCGACACCGAAAATGTCATGCCAATTTACTTATAATGTTTAGAATCAAACCAAAATTTTAGGGTAATTTCATACATATATTTACTTCAAAAATCGAAAGAAAAGTTAATCGATGGAGCCTTGAGTGTAAAATTGAACGCATTTTCGCTTGATGCCCTCCATCAAAGACTTTACAGTGTCATCCGGTACCAGTTTCTCAGTTTTTTTTCCATTTTCTTAACATGTCCTTCTCGTCTTTGACTGACTTCTTGCTCTTCCGAAGTTCCCGCTTCATCATTGCCCAGTACTGCTCCACCGGGCGCAGCTCCGGACAGTTTGGCGGATTCATGTCCTTTGGAACAAAATGGACAGAATTGGCCTCATACCACTCCAGGACACTTTTAGAATAGTGGCATGATGCCAAATCTGGCCAAAATAGCGGAGCTTCGTCATGCTGCTGCAAGAACGGCAAAAGGCGCTTCTCGAGGCACTCAGATTTGTAGATCTCGCCATTTACTGTGCCCTTTGTCACGAAAGGCTCACTCCTCAGTCCGCAAGAGCAGATGGCCTACCAAATGAGATATTTGGAGGCGAACTTCGACATTTTCTTCTTCTTAAATTTGTCGTCCACATAGAACTTGCTCTTGCCGGTGAAAAACTCCAACCCCGGAATTTGCTTAAAATCGGCTTTTATATACGTTTCGTCGTCCATCACACTGCAGCCATATTTTGTCAGCATCTTCTCGTAGAGCTTCCGTGCCCGAGTTTTAACTGTCGATTGTTGCCGCTCAACGCGGTTTGGGAAGTTCTGTACCTTGTATGTATGTAGTCCAGCTCTCTTCTTTGCATTCTGGACGTAGTTCTGCGACATGCCGATCTTTTTAGCCAAATCACGGCTTGAGACGTTGGGATTTGCTTTAATCATCCGCTTCACCTTTGCCTTCGTCTTTTTGTTCTCCGGTCCCGGTTTTCTTCCAGCTCCTTTGCCGTGGTCCAACGTCAACCGTTCCTGGAACCACTTCATCACTCTGGAGACGGTTGAATGGTGAATGTTCAACATGTTTCAGAACTGCCGGTGCGACAGGTCAGGAAATTCCAGGTGTTTGGAAAGAATTTGTTCTCTCGACTCGCGTTGGTTCACCTCCATTTTCGTTGAATCAAAAAACACGACTTCGAGTTTGACAGCATGTAAACAATACACATCAATGAGAAAGTGTGCAAAATTTGGTTGATTTTTACCCAATGGTAAAAAACTAATGCCCTGTTGAATTTATTATTTTATTTATTTATTGGCGTCAATCAATAGTAGACCACATATTAAATTACATTACATTCTTAACATCTATGTTCGTTTCTATTTTTACATATTTTTATTAATCACTTGCTAGCCTCAAAAAGAATTTATTTTTCAATGTTTTTCTATCCATAGTAATATCAATTATTTCACTATATGCATTATAGCACGACATCATTCTATTTAATGGCCCGTTTTTGGCATAGGCTGTTCTATGATTGTTGATATAAAACAAGTTTCTATTTCTTAGACCGCGAATAGGGGCATAAAAGTTTATATTTTCTAGAATCACCGGAATGTATACTCTTTGCGCAATAACATCATTTATGAAGGCTACCATTGCAAACTCTCTTCGTTTTTTAAGTGTGTCTAAATTAATTAGCATGCATCTTGAACCATACGACGGCAATGGAAGGCTCGTCCATCCTAACTTCCGTAAAGCAAATAACAAAAACTGTTTTTGTACTGATTCAATACGATTTACATGTGAATTGTGATATGGAGACCAGAGTATGCTACAATATTCACGGATGGGTCTAACATATGCAATATACAATGTTTTTATAGTGTAGGGATCCTTGAAATGAAAACTAAACCTCTTGATAAAACCAAGCATGTTGGTTGCCTTGTAGATAATGTTATTATAATGCTCCACAAAGGATAGTTTGGAGTCAAGTATAACACCTAGGTCTTTAATATGACTGCATCTTTCAACTTGCTTCTGGCCAATGGTAACTGCTTCTTGCCTTATAATGTGCTTTCTTGAAAATGATATGGAATGACATTTCTTAACATTTAGTTCTAGTAAACTTTTCGTGCACCAGGTATGAAATTTATCGATTTCGCGTTGAAATATTTTCAAATCAGATGCTTTACATATTTCAAAGAAAAGTTTCATGTCGTCAGCATATATTAAAACATTCAAATGATAAAAAATCAATTCTACATCATTGACAAACAAAATAAACAATAATGGTCCAAGATGAGAACCTTGTGGCACTCCAGATGTCACATTCACTACTAATGACAAAATACCACCAAATCTTACCCTTTGTGTTCTACCAGTCAAGTATGATTGGACCCATTTTAGTAAACCCTGATTGAAACCTAGCCTCGATAATTTAAACAGCAATAAAGGAATATCAACTCTATCAAACGCTTTACTAAAGTCAGTATATAACGCTTCAACATAATTTCCTTTATCCATTGCGTTTAAAGAAAATGTTACAAAATTCAACAAATTGGTAGTCGTTGATCGCCCTTTAACAAAACCGTGTTGTTTGGTAGATAATAAATTTTTAACTTGTGAGAAAATGTTGTTGTTGACTATCGATTCAAATAACTTAGGAATACAAGATAATATCGCAATTCCACGATAATTTTTTATGTCAGATTTTTTGCCGCATTTAAAAATCGGCATCAGAAAGGATTCCTTCCAAACTGACGGAAGAATACTTGATTCAAGGGATGAATTGAATAGCCAAAACAAAGGTTTTACTAGCTCTTTCGATACTGCTTTTAGAAAAGCTGGCGGCAGACCATCAGGTCCAGCTCCCTTAGAAGCATCCAATGTATTTATTGAAAGTAGAATTTCGTTAAGTGATATGCTATTAACTGTAACATCACTGATTGTTTCAGGAAAGTACGAGAAATACTGATAATCCCGATCATTAACGTCATGTGTAGTGTAAACATCCTGGAAGAAGTCTGCGAATAAGTTGCTGATTTCGTTCGGAGTTTTGCCTGTTTTACTGTCTAACTGCATTTTTGATGGAAAATTATTCGACTGCTGTTTGGTCTTAACGAAACTGAAAAAAGATTTTGGGTCTAACTTTATATTATTTTCTACTTCAATGTTGTAATCCTCATAAGCATTTTTAATTTCTTAGTTCAACTGGTCACATATGGTTCAACTGGTCACATATGTGTCGCAATAATTTCGTGTTCGCCCTTTATAAGTATCAATTCAGCTTTACTACCATTTATAGATTTGATTACAGGTCTTGACTCTGCTCCCAGGTCATTTGGTTGCGAGCTTGAACTACGCCTATTGTAGTTTCGATGTGAATTACTTTGGGGAAGACCATCTGTTCTCATCCGTAGCTCCTCGGCAAGATGATGTATAAAATTAAGCTATACATGTGTCCAATAAATTAATCCAGCTTCTACTTCACTGAGACCACTTTTCGATTGAACTTTCTGAAATAGAGGGTGTTTCGATCAAAATTGGGTCGACTTATACTTGACGCATTTCCATTCATCGTGCACTAAAAAAATTTGCACACTCCTCATTTTGAAGATTTGTGCGTGTAGCATCATTTCTTCATTTTGATTTTGAGATTAGCACTTATCAAAATGTCGTTATCAAAATGTCGTCAAAGGAAGAGAAGCAACGCATTAAAATATTGCACGTGCATGGTGAAAATCCAAACTACTCTCACGCCAAGTTGGCGAAATTGTTGGATGTGACTAAATGGTGAACGTTTGTCGCCAGCGGAACCCCAACCTCTCCGTCCGAGATGTCGCAAAGAAGCTGGAAGTGGCGCCTTCAACCGTGAATAAAGCTAAAAAACGAGCTAGACTGTCGACTTACAAGAAAGTGGTGACTCCAAATCGCGACGATAAACATATCACGTCGGCCAAACCACGATCGCGAAAGTTGTACACGACGATGCTGACGAAGTTTGATTGTGTGGTACAGGATAATGAAAGCTACGTCAAGGCAGACTTTAAACAGCTTCCTGGACAGGAATTTTATACGGCAACCGGACGGGGAAAGGTGGCAGATAAGTTCAAGCACATTACACTGTCAAAGTTCGCGAAGAAATATCTGGTGTGGCAGGCCATCTGTACCTGTGGCTTGAAGAGCAACGTTTACATTGCGACCGGAACCACCAGGCAATTTATCTGACTTAGTGCCTACAAAAACGTCTATTACCTTTCCTGAAGCGACACAATTGTTCCGTTCTATTTTGGCCAGATTTGGTATCTTGCCATTACGGGAAAAAGGCCATGAAGTGGTAGGCTGCCAAGTGGTGCCCAAGGACAAGAACCCTCCCAGCACGTCAGAGCTCCACCCAATCGAACAATATCGGGCCATCGTCAAGCGGAACCTTAGGAAGACTCAAAAAGCTGTTGTGAGCGAGAAACAGTTCAAGGCAAACTGGCGTTCTGCAAATAAAGTGGACAAGGAGACTGTACAAAATCTTATGGCAGGTGTTAAACGAAAGACCCGGAAATTCGCATTCGGTAAAAAGGAAGCTTAGCTGAATATTTCTTCTGTATTCTGTATTAACTGAATTTGAAAAAGAAAAAGAATTTGACTTATTAATAAAAATTTTGATCGACTCACACACATTACTGTTTGACCAAAAAAATCTTCTTAAATGTCTTTAGGCTCCTTCAACAGAAATCCCCTTTCCCACATGAACGGCATCAGCTTTTCTATCATTTTTACAAATCGTTCGTTTGTATACAGCTTTTTCCTGAATTCAATGCCTTCCGGTTCCATGGAAATCAAAATTTCCAAATCCAGCTCCAACTCTGGCATTGCCAACATCATCGCTAGTCCTTCGATTGACAAAACGCAAACCATGAAACCATGAGCGGTGATGTCTTCGTGGAGCTGTTGGCGCGTTGGCGTTGGAAATTTGGCTCCCAGTTTTTCCAGTCCTGCTGCCAGATGACCTAAATAGTGATCGATCAAGTGATCAAACTTTTCGGTACGAACACTAAGCGAGGCTGAATTAATTATGAAGTACAGGAGATCGTACGAGGGTGATCCATAAAAGGATATCTGGTAGTCCAGCTGAAATAAGGTTACAAAAACAGTTTAACAAATCAAATTTTTTTATTAAATTTGTAACCGTACCAAAAGAAGATCACGATCATTAAACTGTATGTTGTTGATCCAAATGTCACCATGGTTGAGGACATTGAATTTAGACGGATCTAACCTGAACAACTTACTGATAGTTGAGTAAACTTTCCCTTTGAACAGTTTCTGTTTGACACGATGGTAAATAATAAGCATTTTCACATAAACGCAATCGATTGAAATCAACTCACGAGGGACTCAATAATTTCCACTGGGAAGCTTAGCTCTTCCAATGCTTGCAGATATGACACAAACAATGGTTCATAGTACTGCTCAAACGTCGTTATCAGTTGCTCAGAAAACATCCCATCCTTGAAATCATTTGGGTAAGCGCCATTCTTGAAAAATAAATAAAAATGAATTTAATTCCATTCGAACAGTTCTTAACAGTTCTAAACAAACCTCTTCATAGTACACAACAGAAGCCGCGTGAAATTTAGCCATTTTCTCAAGAACTCTCTCACAATCTTCTAGATTAAGTCCTATGTTACACACTTGCATGCAAAAGTCCGATTGTCGCAAATCTTCCATCACAATTACAGTAAATGGCGAAGATGTAGTTTTGAACATCCTGAAATAAATCTTCATTAGCATAAGCAAAAGCAACTAAACTGAATCACTTACTTTGGTCCAAATTTCACCCTTTCATCTTTCCACAGCTCTTCGAATGCCGGCAGAATTTTTGAATACATATATATTTCCTTGGGAAATACACTCATTAATTCAACCATTTCACCACCGAAAACTTTATCAGATTTTTCTTTCACGATGTAACTCAGCTGTTTTCTTTCACCCTCGCCATCGTTTTCCAACTGCACTTCCAGCGTTACTCGATGCATTAACGACATATAACCGGCAGTCTTCTCCGTGGCGTTTGCAACTTTTACATCCAATATTGTGAAATCATCACATGTAATGTGCAAATCGGTAGCAACAACATCCTCGAAAAAAGTTGCGTTCTTCCAGTCCATTGAATTTGGCATTGTTTTGCTGCTGCTCTCCATGGTATGATGACGAGCGAAAGGCGCCGCACGTTGTGAACTTGACCGCGCGAATGAAACGACTAACAGAAGACGCTGTTTATTTAGAGGTTTGTATATTCGCTTCACTCTAGGGTGGATCTGATTGATTATGAAATTTTGGTGGCAAACAGACCTGCCTATAATGATGTTTTATGCGTAGCGTTGGACGTTGGTCCGAGGTAAACCTTGCAGCCTGCCCCTTGCAATACATTTGTGAGCTTTTAAGGACTTTCCTTTGTTTTGGTTTTGATTCGTTGTGTTAATTAGGCAGAATATTTGAGGGTGCGAGAAGTATGTTATAAGGAGTGAATCTGGTACATCCTGAACCAAAAACTATATATTTATGGCTCGATAAAGATTACTCAAGGCTCATAAATTAGGTTAGGGTTAGTTCTTTTTTTATAGGTTAGATTTGTATATATTATTAAAAAATTGCTAAGACACTCATTTTCTTTTCTTTGTAAGGACCTAATTTTCACTAAGAGTATATACACCGTGTCCAATATATTCTCAAACACTTTTTCCTAACATTGGGGTCGTGCAACTACTCATCTACTACTACTTTTAGGTTATGTTCGATTGTTTTCATTCAGTGTTTATCTTTTACCAGCCGCTATTTTCAGAAATTTGAAAAACATCGGAGTAAAGCATGAATTTGTGTACCGAACCATCCGAAGGTACCGTGACACCTGCTCGTTGGATGACCGGAAGAGATCCGGTCGTACTCGTACGGCGCGGACAGCACGAGTTGTTAAAGTGGTCAGGAAACGGATTAGACGAAAACCACAGCGCTCTGTATTGGCCGCAGATCTGAATGTTTCGAGATCGTCAATGCACAATATGCTGCAAAATTACCTCGGATTTCAAGCTTTCAAGAAACGTAAGGTTCACGGAGTTTCGGAACCTTCCAAGAGCAAATCTGCTTTTGTCGCGGCACGGTGGGGAAGAATTTATCTTTTCCGACGAAAAGTTATTCGTCTTGCAACAATCCCACAATGTCCAGAACGACAGATTGTGGGATCTCTCTTTGAGAATTGTTTCAGCGAGTTATAAGAATATTCCACGGTGACAAAGTGCTGTGCCAGCATAGGCGTAGCCAGAGGGGGGCCGTTGCTCCCCCTAACTTTTGAATCAATTTTGAAATTTTTTGTGTTTGCTTCAATTTTTTATTATTTAGTGTTAATGTTTGATAGATTGCCCCTTTGCCTCAATGAAAGAGCGCGAAGTTGCTTCGATTTTATGACAAGATGTAGCAAATTTGCAAAAAGTAGGCATTCATGAGAATTTTTTTGAAATAGTAAAGACTAGAATTTTTCTAACATTAGATATTCTACGGGCGTGACGAAACAACTCATATCCCAGTTTCAGAGACAAGACAGCAGTTGTTTTATTCTATTCGAAGATTTTATCTGTTGCTATGAGCATGAGTATGTTAATAAACATGATTGACCAGCCAAGGCTGCTCCTCCGTTGTTGCTGATCTGTTATTACACATTGAACCACAAGATGATGCTTGGGACTAGTATCCATTCTCAATGTGAAATAAACTGGTGATCTCAAACAAATGCAATAACCAGCGTCTGCCTCGCCCGAATTCAGGTCAAATAAGGGAAGGAAATTTCATAAGAAGGGAAACAACCACGCGATTCTACGTTAAACTTGCGGTTATATCCTAGATATAACCCACCTCTATTTTTAAAAATAATAACACCTATATCTGATTTGAACCTATTTATACAAAAAGTGCTATTGGAGCCAATCACTAAATGGGATAGTGGTTTACTTGCTCCAGGATATGGTGGTACGGCGAGCATGGCAAACTAATATTGTGGATCACAAATAATTGTGATCCCCACATCTCACCAGGAAATATTTTTGTTGTTTATTTTTCTTTGCTCACTCGATTACTCACAGAAAACTGAAACAATACGAAACACGCCATATAACAAAATAGTGCGTAAAAGCATCGACATAACCTTGCTCTAAGCAAACCATTGCGAATCCATTTAAAATTGCGATTTGGGGATTTGGTAAATGTAAGAGTGTGTAAATGCATTTCGTGCTTTCTGGCAACTTTATGCTTCTATTGATTTCCAGGCTCATTGGTTAGCATCAACCTGGGGAGACTTGATCCTATACTCAATGATATCGTAATGATACCGCGGAATAACGTCGATAAGTGCCTGCTCTAAAATATTTGAAAAAGTTGAGCATGAGCATGAGCATGAGCATGATTGACTGCTTGCGGTTGCTACTCTGTTATTGCCAGATTGGCTGTTATTACACAGAGAACCAACAGATGATGTTTGGGACTAACAGTCATCCTCAATGTGTAAAAACTGGCGATCTAGAATTTAAAAAAGCAATACCAGCGCCGGCCGCATCCATGCAGGTCAAATAAGGATAGGGTAGGAGTATGTTGACGTGATACTCGCTTTGATGGAAGCCTAGTACACCCTTGCACTTCCACGAGAACTCACTGGGATGTTGGATATATGGGGTAGGGTTAGCAGCATGGTTCGTTTTGGTAAACGGAACGCTGAATTTAGGTAGGGATATCATTTTGATAACCATGAGATTTTAGATGTTGTTTCTGGTTTATTCTCCAGACATCCGGTTGACCGGAGATGTACAGTATAATTATTTAAAATTTTGATTCCGATTTAAACCAACAGAAAATATTAATGCTATTGGGGTCAGGAACAAGTGTGCGTGGTTCACAGTACTGGAATATAAAAATGTCAAGAAATAAAGCTATTAGTTTAAGAATGGCAAGCGTTAAAAGATATATGAAGAAAGTTAAAATCTAGTTGAGTGAATTCCTGTATAACTCGTGACGTGCAAACGAAACAGGAAAGACGAGAATATTTTTAACGCAACGTAACTTATATCGGACTACCGAACGTTCACCTGTTGAAAGTTCGGCAAAAAAACCACTGAACACTGCAAAAAAATAAAAATAATAAGTGTGTGTTTTTGTGTGTGTACACAATCTAACACTCATTGGCCGGCAATGGTATTATGGAAGAAATCTGTTTTGGATTTGGATATCAACAACCCCTCAAGTGATCATTGGAAGCAGCTTTAATCCGAGAGCTGGAAAGTGACAGCTCTACTGCTGATCCAGCAACCCATTTCAAAATGCCTGGAGAGTCACGCGCATTCCGAAGTTACTTTCACATACAATAGGCCCCGCATGTAAATATTACCGATATCATTTGGATAAGGGCACTGCAACACACTTCCAGATTTGGAAATGTTCAATTTCCAAACCAGGCACGTATTTGGTATTACCTAAAAATAAGGCCATTGTTATATAGTTATAGTTATAGAAATAGAGTGATAGAGTTATAGTCAGATACATCTCACCAATGGCCGCTAATTACACTCGCTTGTTCATTCGTAAACACGAAAATTCTCGACGTTGACTCGTAATCAGCCTCATGCACTCGTGACGAAATAATCGCAAAAACCGACGTTGACAAACCGCCCGATAGATATGCAACCTACATAACCACGTGGTGAATGGTTTTGAAATCATGACAGCCTTTCACGCATGCCATTGTCTTCGCTTGCTGCTTCTGACAAGCAAATGGCCGTTTTCTACATGCACTGGTCTTCTTCTTTTTTTCACTCCCCACCGACAATATCAAATCCCCGCTATGAGGCGACTCTATAACGAACTTCAAAACTGCAAATAATTATCGATTCACTCGCGACAAAGCGGACAAACTCTCAAACTTTATCATTTATGTCCAGATTTCACAATATTACCACTAATAAACAAGACTAAGGTGATGTAACTTTTCTTCCGGGTGCGGGGCGAAGCACAAAAAACCAAAATATGTGGATAATACTACCGACACTCACACATTTCGGGTGGGAATCGATTGTATTCACTACGTCTTTCCCAAAGCACGCCTATATTTAATGATTTCACTGTTAGTTAGAGTTAAATAACGAATTGTTGTTTGATTTTTGTTCGCGAAAACGAAGCAGCAAAAACAAAACACGTCAGTTTAGAAGCACGGCTTGCTGCGATCTTCCTCTAAAATATTTGAGAAAGTTGTGAGAAAAAGAAATCTTCGCATCCTGTAAGAATCAATATTGTGATCAGCATGGATTCTACCCGAAAAGATCTGTAGCAACTAATTTAACTCAGTTTGCTTCCCTGTGTATTCGCTCGATGGACGCTGGCCTGCAAGTGTGAACCATGATATTCTTCTTCATAAGCTAGAGAAAATAGGAGTATCTGCAGCCTTTGCGAGATCGTTCAAATCATATCTTACTGACAGATCTGTGTGCGTTAGGATTGAGACGTCACAGTCCGATCATTTCACTGCAGGCTCTGATGTTCCACAAGGTAGCAACCTTGGTACGATATTGTTCTCACTCTTCATTAACGACGTTGCTACTATTCTGCCACCTGGTACGCGACTCTTCTTTGCGGATGACGTGAAAATATTCATGATAATGTCATGTCTCGGTGATTGCCATAAATTGCAGCATTTGCTGGGTTTATTTGACGATTGGAGCAACCGAAACCTTTTAACCTTGTGCGTTGCTAAATGTAACACCATTACGTTATGTAGAAAACTTCAGCCAATCAACTTTCGCTACAGTTTGTCTGGTCAAATCCTTGAACGCTTCTGCAAAGTCAAAGATGTGAGCGTAATACTGGATAGCGGGCTTACGTTTCAGATGCATTACGAGGATGTAATTTCTGGGTTTGACCTTCAAAATCGCCAACGGATTTCAAGACCTAATGTGCACGAAATCTCTGTACTGCGCACTAGTACGTTCGATCCTGGAATCCGCTGTTGTTGTCTGGTTCCCGTATAGCAGTATTTGGATCGACCGCATCGAGGCAGTTCAAAAAAGATTTGTTCGTCAGGCCTTGGGGCGTCTTCCCTGGCGTGACGCGGTAAACTTGCCACCTTATGAGCACTGTTGCATGTTGCTGGGAATCGAAAAGGCGTTTTTATGCTCAAATATCTTTTGTGACAAAAGTGCTGCCTAGTGAAATTGATTCTCCTGCCATTCTCTCTGATCTCAGCATGTATGCACCAGTAAGGCACCTCAAAAGATGTAAGTTTCTTCATCTTGAGTCGAGAAAAAGTCACTATGGACAACACGATCCGATAAGGTTTATGTCGTCACGATTGAACGAGGTTGCTGAACAATTCGACTTCAACGAGCCTGTCCGCGCATTTCTGCATCGCCAAAGAAACGTGTTACGTAGAGTTTAAGTTTTAAGTTGTTTAAGTTAATTTTATTCATTAAGCCCCGAATTAGTCAGAAGAATGTTTACAAATATACAAATAAAAAAACAAGTACAATCTCCAATCCCCTCAATCAATCTTATTTATTGATACATTGAATGGATTAATATTATTTGAGATAACTCAATACAGACGTCATCCAAATTTTGCATATTGACAGGCAATCTATGAAGACCCACCTAGTACCTTATAGTAAGATGCTTAGAGGACTGGAAGATTCGATGAGCTACCTTAAAGACTGTGTTTTTGCGGTGTTGCTTTGTCATTATATACACTGAAAATTTATTTTCGTAAATAAGCTATCACTTGTTTCGTAAACATAGATTTTGTACATAGAACAAACTAGTTGACCCAACGGACTTCGTTCCGTCTAATATTAATTTATCGCTTGCAATATCTTTAAAATCGATTCACACAATAAATTGCTATTCGATATTTACATCGCTTTTTTTTAAATGGCATGAATGTCCTTCATTGTCAATCTGAAAGTGAAAGTCAATTGTCATACTGGAGAACTTGGATATTTTCAATTTTGGCTTCTAAAAGTATGACAATCGGCAGTTATTTCAAATTGTTGATAATCTGTGATCAATTGGCCATTTTAATTGGTGTATTATGTTAGAATACTGAAGTTGCTTTTTTTTAAGTTCCAACGCATGAAAATTTGTTGATTTTTGTATGATGTCTTGTCGGACCGACATGAGTTGATTACAGTGCTGTAAGATATCATGAATTTTTTTTTCCAAAACAACAACGTTTTGAGAATTTTCAATGTGACAATTTAGCACTGGCATCTGAATTGAAGATGTTCTATCAGCTAATTGTTGGAAATTGGGTATTTCTTGAAGTTTGCTTAGTTTGAAGGTGAAGAAATTTGAATTTATTGTATTCAAAATCATTTATTTGTAATTTTTCTGCATTTTTGACAAACAACATTTGATTTATACAAACAAAATTTGATTTTTTTAAATTGAAAAATTCCTTGTTTTATTTTTCAATTTCCCACCTTTTCCTAAATGTTTTCCAACTTTTCTTTTCCTCTAAACCATTGTTGGATAAAAATGAATAAATCATCCGAAGATACATCCAAGATTGGTTCAGCCGTTCTCGAGTTTTAGCGTCACTAACAAACAAACATTCATTTTTATATATATATAGAAGAGTAGAAGAGAAGAAGATGTCTAGTAAATTGCATAAAACATTTTTAATGCTTGTCATCTGGTGAAATGCTATCATAACACCTCTTTGTACAGTGCACTAAATGAATTTCTTGAAGATCAACCAATTGCTTCAACCGTACTCATTCATGTTGGTATTGCTCCTCGGGTGTGCTGGAATCATTGTTTTTTTTTTCAACTACATACTGAGTCGATATAGAAGATCTGTCAGTCAATCATGTATCCACAATAGTATCTTTTTTATTGATAACAAAATATTCGTAGTAGTTTATATTGTTTTCGTACAATGCACGAATGTTCTTTCTGTGCCAATAAATGCTTCGTGTTTTAGACAGTTACGCTTGTGGCATTGAGTACGAAGGTAGGTTCTTGAAAAGTACAGATCTATTTACAACGAATACATCGACTTGATTTGTTAGTCCCACCTTCGATTTCGTAATAAAATCAAAATTTAATTTTCAGTGTGGGTTAGAGGGTGGTGGAGGAAAGTACATTTTCAGTACAAACTGTGACCAAACTTGGTGGTTATCCTATACAAAAATAACACGACTGTTAAGTGAATATTTCGACACATGACAGTATTCGCTAGATTTAACCATGGTTGCTATTTAATGCAGTTCGATTTTAAAACATGGGTTTTTAAAATCCTTTTTGTTTTTTTTTAAATTCCTGAACAAGCCTAGAATTTTCGAATCTTATTGCCAAAATTTGACGGGTAAAAATATAAAATAAAAAGTACTTAGGGTAAGCGTAAAGAAGATAATCCACCGGTCGTTCAGGCGGATTGTCACAAAGTGAGGGCTCCTGCTCTAGCCGGTGGAGCTAGAAAATGTCCCTACTCTACTTGTCCACCGAGCGTTATGTTGTCCGCTGTATAATGTTATGTGTGCAACCGCTGGTTGAAGACGGTTTACTTATCTCTCTCTCTCTCTCTCTCTCTCTCTCTCTCTCTCCAAAAAAATATCTCGCCCCACCCTATTTGAAATCCTGGCTACGCCTATGTGCGCCAGTGATGGTTTGGAGAGGAATTTGCAAGCGAGGGATATTACCACTGGTTTTCATCGAAAAAGGCGTTAAAATGAATACCGTATATAATAAAACGGAAGTTTTGGAGAAAGTCGTCAAGCCACATGTACAAGAGGTGTTTGGAGATGATCACTATGTGTTTCAGCAGGACCGAGCGCCATCGCATACTGCAAATCTCGTTCAGGGCTGGTGCCGAGAAAATTTGACCGACTTTTTGGACAAGAATGAATGGCCTCCCAGTTCACCAGATCTGAATCCCTAGGATTATTTCGTATGGCCATACATGCTGGCGAAGTTTGACCACAGGGCGTCTAATATGAACCAATTCAAAACCGTAATCAAACGAATTTGGGACGAAATGCCGATGGAAGTCGTGCGTGTCGCCTGTGACGGTTTCGAAAAACGACTGGAGCTGGTCAAGAAGGTTAAAGGCGGTGTTATTCCAAAACTTATGCTGTAGTTGATGAGTAATATATTGCAATATAATGGGTAAAGTTATCAATAAAATCTGGATTATCGATTTGAAATAAATAGTTTTATTTTGTATGAGAATATATTGGACACGGTGTACAACTTACGCGCACGTGTTTCAGATGTCCTATTCTGTTTTTCATTGCGGTTTGGAGCTTTCTGAACTTTGAATGCACGGAGCCTGGCTCTTTTCGTAGCTTTCTGCACGAAACTTTTGGTCAAGTGCAGCTTTTTCGCGACATCCCGAACGGAACAGTTGGGTTTGCGTTTAAAGACAGCAACCACTCGCTTGTGATCCTTCACACAGTAACGAAACAGTTTTTCTACCACTCACATTCATCTGGTGAATTTTCAACATCTTTCCGATGACTTGGTGCGAAAGAAGTGGGTTGTTGAGGTGCGGGTGCAAAATGTTCTCGCGTACTTGCTGTTCCTTCGACTACATTTTCGAAACTACGACACATTTCACAATGAAAGTCACGCAGTGTAAACAATATACGCTGAGGTCATTTTACCCGAAATTTCGTTGAAATCAACCCAAATGTTACAGCTTATAGAAAGTGATGCATTTTAACTGTGGACACCCTTTAAACTAAAATTAATTTTCAGTGAAGACATAACACATACCATTTCACCTATTCAGTTAGTAAATATTCAATTTCCTAATCTAGACAAAATAGTCAAAAGGTCGAAAGTAACATTTGTAAACAATGACTTCTTGCGTATTTTTTCTGGGATCTGTTTGCTCCCACAAACAAAATAGCACCATAAACAGATGCAGGAAGTTATAACCTTCCCGTCGGAAGTGGATGTAGATGTTTGCAACCTGACATTTCCAAGAAATTTACGCTTTAATTCATTGCTTACAATTGTTACTTTCGACCTTTTGACGATTTTGTCTAGAAATGTCAAAACTTCCCACGCGAAAGAATGTGTCCGATGCGGAGTCATGATTTATTACCGAAACAATCTGAACTACATTTTCATCAAACATAAGAAGAGGAAAAAGAAGCAGGCAATCATCGTCATTGTTCTAATTAATAACGACACCAACAACCTTTGTTTATGACAGCCTACGATTCTGATGATAATGGTTGCTATTGAGCGTATTTTACTGAAGTCTAGTCATGTCTCAGCTGCTATGCGTCCAATGGAACAGATTTTTTTTATTTGATTAGGGTATACCATAAGCTTATTTCCTACGACAAATCCAGCTCGATTGATTTAAGGCAGTGCAGGCATTGAGACGGGTGGGCTTGCCACCGACTGTACGTATTCGGGGAATGACTGTAGTCTGATATGTTTGCGACTAACATGCCATGAATATTTGATGCTCATTTAGGGTGCTAGATTCGATATCCAATCGATTAGTCCTATTTGTTATAAGTAAATGACCTTTTCTTCCTCTCTCGTTACGCTTTTCGTGTCTTTTTTTCATAGAGATGTTCACATTGAGTTTAATGTGGGTCATCCTATATTTCAATTCTGAAATTATCTCTTTCATTTTTCATTTCAGATTCCGCAGATTACATGTAAATAAATAGATTAGATGTTATTTAATCTCTGAATCATGTAGATATTTAACCGCTTACTGAAATAAACGCATTAGATTCCGAAAATTTCTTGTTTTTAAAAACATCTACATACGCTTACTACAGCAATCCTACATAAATCAGCCATCCTTCCATGGGCATATTGAATAGTAATCCTAGTCACGACAAACATATTTGCTGGAATTAGACTTCAGTAGGGGTGCCTTCTTGGCGGCCTATCGAAGGACCATTGCTCACGTGAAATGAATTGTCAATATACAAAACAATTTCCACTGTACTATACATTACAATTCAGAGTGCAGGAAAATAAGTGGCGTTGGTATAGATGTTGTATGCGATAAGCAAAAATCGTTCGATATTTTATGCATTACCGATGGTCTGGAATAACCACGTGGAAATGCAATCATATCCAATTGGACTCATTCCTAGCCAAGTGTTTGTGCGGAAATGTGGTCTTACATTTGACTATCAACCTGCAATGTCTGAACATTTAGAATCCGATTACGTGTCCTGGAGGAATGCTGACTTTTTCAATGACGTCATTGCCGGGGATTTTAAAATGACTGAAAAAGATTTCACAATTGCCGGGCTTCACATTTCGACAGCAGTTCCAAAAAACGCTCGATTTGTATCACTCGTTCACCGAGTCTTGCTGCAGGTGAACTTCTGTGGCTCAAGTTCGCGAAAGCAGGTAAGTTACATCATAAAAGAGAAACGCGATCCTGGTGAAGCTGGCGAGGCTGAGGCAGAGGAAATTAACACCTATAGGAAAGAAACTGAATTTTACAGCGTGATTCTTCCTGCATTCGAGAAAATCTGGGAAAATCAGAGCCTTAAATTTGGACCAAGGTGAGCTGAGGGTTAAATATTCCGGTAGCATAATTGATGATAATTTATTTTAGGATGCTCAAAACAACCACAGCTCCATTCAAGGTAATCGTTATGGAAGATCTGAAATCGTCTGGATTCAAGGCAAAAAAGTGTGACGTTGGACTTATGCTGCCCGATTGTGAGAAAGTATTGGAAAAATTGGCCAAATTCCATGCTGCTTCTGTTTTATACTATGAAAGAGTGAGTAGAAATACAGTTTATTTGATTATTTAAAAATGCAGGGTGTTTTGTAGACCGGCTCCTACTCGGACCAATTTAAAGACGGGTCATTGAGTGAAATATTGATGAAACCATTTGAAATCTACTACACACCGCTTTTTGATTCATTTCTTCAAATTTTGGAAGAGTTAAAATATCATCCTAAGATTTTGGAAACTCTCGTATGTATCGCATTATATCTATTGACACAAGCTAACAAAAGAACTTATCATTTGCAGCAACCGCTGAAGGGGAAAGTTTTTGCAATCACGAGCAACCTTTTCAAGTTTGACCCCATGAAGTTCAACGTTCTGAACCATGGTGACCTGCGGATTTCCAGCATTCACATCCGAGAGTACGATAAACTTTTTGTAAGTGGTTCAAACAAGTTTCAATTTTAGCTTCAATGTCATTTTAATGAAACGACACATTCCAGCTCAACTACCAGTCCTCATTTTATGGCACGCCCTCATACGATCTGCTCTACTTCCTGACCATGTCAGCTTCATTCAGTACTCGAATAGACAAGTTTGATCACCTGATCGACCACTACTACCTGCATCTGAAGGTAGCATTGCAAAAACTAGGGACAAAGACAGGCATACCGACACAGCGGAAGCTACGGGATGACATCGTGGCCCACGGATTTCTGATGTGTCTCAAATCGATCGAAACGTTGGCCATATCCCTGGGAATGCCCAAGCTGGAGATAGACATGAAATTGTTGCGATCCACCGGGCCGGATGGGAACGAATTCCGAAGGAATCTTTATGCGAATGTGCAGTTTGAGAAAACGTTGGAAAGATTTGTTATGTTCATGTGGAAGAAGGGATTTCTGGCAGTGTCATGAATGTATGAACAGGTTTTGTCAATAATCGGATTAAAATGAGTATTGAACGTAATGTCTGCTTTGATTATAATTTTCAACTACACCCAAAAGAGTTTGTTGCGATAAGGCAGGAGATGCACTATTTATTTTTCTGCAGCGTTCCGTCTCCTCCGTTTCCTGCTCTTCCTTCTCCTCATCGTCCACCTCCTCCTGATCCTCCAGCTCATACTGCTCTTTCACCTCCTGATGCTCCTGCTCCTCATCCTCCTCCTCCTCCACCACCACCTCTTACTCTTCCTCCTCCTTCTCCTCCGCCACCTCCTGCTCTTCCTTCACCTACTGATGCTCCTCCTCCTCACCCACCTCATGCTCCTCTTCCTCCTCCTTTTCGTCCTCCTCCTCCTTCTCCTCCTCCTCCTCCTCCTCTTCCTCGTCCTCCTCCTCCTCTTCCTCCTCATCCTCCTCCTCCTCCTCCTCCTCTTCCTCCTTCTCCTCCTCCTCATCCTCCTCATCATCCTCATCGTCCTCCTCCTCATCCTCCTCCTCCTCCTCCTCTTCCTCCTCCTCATCATTCGCCTCCTCCTCCTCCTCCTCCTCCTTCTCCTTCTTCGCATCCGAAATTTTTTTGACAACAGTTTGTTTGATTTTTTTTTGAATCAATTTCATTTATCGTAGTATAAATCTTCAATAGAATTAACATTTGTTTTGAATTGTTCAAAACGATTTATTATTTTACCAAGATGTTAGAGGTTCAAAAATTGAGCAATGTTCTTAAATTGTTCTGTGAGCGGCATAAAAATTGTACTCGGAAAAAGCAGCACTTGCTTTTGAGTATAACTTTTTGTTACATGGGTAAAAATTGATGAAAATGTGGGTAAAGCTAGTTTAAAGTGAAAATTGGGGAAGAACAGTTGGGAGATCCAGACAAGGTGGCGAGTGGAAAGCGAAGACGATCGACTCCATCAACGCAATGTAGGCGAGGGATTAATTCAAGCGCAAATCGAACCATTTGATTCGAGACGTGACCAAGCAGGTCAATTCTTTCTCCGTGTGATTCATCCAGCAGACAATGAAGAAGGCCGGACTTCATGTCTTCTTGGTAAGGAAGACGCCTAACCGAACCGGAAAACAGGAAACGGTGGCAAATCCCGCGCCAGGAAGCTGTACTGCGAGTGGTAGGTGCAGCCAAAATGCTTTATAATAGACGACGAGACGTACATTAAAGCGGACGCCAAGCAGATCACCGGCCTGGCGTTTTTCGTCGGCAAGCCCCACCTGGATGTTCCTGAAGAAAAAGGTTGACAAATTTGCCAAGAAGTACTTGGTGTGGCAGGCTATCTGTGGTTGCGGCAAATTCAGCATAGGCGTCCATCTCCAGTCCCACGAAGGTGACAGTGTGTTTTCGTAGGATCTGGCATCGTGCCATTTCACGAAACCGGTTATGAAGTGGTACGAAGCCAACGATGTTGTTTTTGTGCCGAATGAGGCAAATCCACCAAACTCTCCAAAACTAAGCCCAATAGAAAATCCTAGGCGATTATGAAGGACAAGCTCCGGAAAACAGGGAAGGTTTTCAAAAACGACAAGGATTTGAAGAAACAATAAAGGTAGTTGGAATTAAATGGAATTAACTAATCTTTCTTCTCAGGTGTTCCACTAAACAGCTCACACCTTCCAGGACTTCCAGATCAGAAGTTGCATTTAAAGATGTTGAGGAGAGTTAGGGCAAACCCAGGACGGTCAGATTATGAAATTGCCAAGATATTCCCAAGTAGGATTTTATTCTTTTCGGACAGGTAAGCACTCAAACAGGACACTTAAGTAGTGTTATCAATTCAGCAATTTGAAATTAAAATCTATTCTTGTTAGGGCTTAACAATCAATCTCTACACACTCAGATTATTTTACAAAAATCTGTAAAGTTTTACGGAATTCTCAACAGCTGAACGTTCGGTAATCCGATTTTACGGATTTCGGTAAAATTTTACCGAAATCTGGTATTTTTTTTTACAGATATCTGTTTAGCTGTTGAAAATTCGGTAAAACTTTACAGATTTCTGTAAACAAATGTGTATACATAAGAATTTACTACCCGTTAAATATCATCCCATATGTGTCTTGCTTGCTATACTCCAGGCAATGCTCACTTCACCTATAGTAGTTCCTCAATTCTTTATGATCTTGCCATGAATCAAACAACTCACTGGATTCCAAAACAACTTCGTTCTATCATAATTCCGCGTATTTTTACTGAAAAATACCAACACGTCACTCCGGGGAAGGTATCTCATCAAATCTTCCGGTTTGACTCTATACATCTTGCTAAGAGACCGATTACGTGTCGATCTGCCCAATTTTGGAAGTCTGCATTGAGTTACCTCAAATTATAGTAATAGGTCCACTATGTTACAAAACATTGCGGTTGGTTGATCGGATGATGGTTGGGTATAAGACCAAGTCTCCGCCGGTTGGTGCTAAATCGATGAGTTTGGACATCAATAGAAGCAAAAAGTTGCCACAAGACAGGCAATACATCTACGGACACTTAAGTTTCCAAATTATTGCCAGGCTTTTGGTTCAAATGCCAAAAGTCCACCAACAGACAAAATGAGCATAAACTAATCCTTCTAGCATCTATGCTCCCAACGATAAAATACGAATTATCAAATTACTTAACTCTATATGGCAGCGTTTGATACGGGAGGTCCACGCTTTCTTCCTTCCATTGAATTGAAGTAGTAGAGTGATTTCAGAAACTCTTTCTGGAATTGATCTTTTTCTTGGAATCCTCCAGGGTGCTTTCAAGAATTGGGTGCGTTGATGTGCACAGAAAAAAATAATGAATTTTAACAAGCGCGTTAAATCCCCCCCCCCCCCCACCACACATAATTCAAGGCTAAAAGAGGCGTAATCAACGGAATTGTTTGCAATATTTCATGTGCCATACAACAATGTTGGCAATCTCCATTATTTTCTGTCAAATCTGGTATTCCCTTTATGTGCATTACATATCGCAGAAAATTCAATGCTTCTTCCTATCTGTGTGAGATTAGATTAGATGAAAAATACCAACACGTTAATATCGAAATAAGATTTTTTCACTGATGAGTCTTGCCTCCATAGATCCTCTGGCCTAGGTGTCTTTGATGAAAACTCTAGCTTCTTCGACAAACTTCAGGAGCCTTGTTCTGTTGATTTTGCTGAGCTGGCATAAATCAACATCGCATTGGGGATGTGAAACTAATGTTTCAACCGACAACAACTCAACAGCACGAGACTCTGTGAATAGGGTCACAGGGTCGGCGCACTACTGGGCAAACTAGAGAGGCCTCGCGGACTAAAGGGCATTCAAGCTTTCAAATAAATTAATAGCACAAAACGGATCAACTCAAACGCTCTATTTTTATCTACTGTGGTTTACAGACCTAGGATGTACCTTCATACGAAGCCTACGGCGGCTACAGTCTCGGGAGCGCTGTTGATGAGGTGCCAGAAAGATTGCGGCAATGGCGGAAGAACAAAGGAAAAATGGTGGCGGTACCACCGGCTGCTGGTGTACCGTTGGTTACAACGCGATGGTGGTCAGACTGGTGCGTATAGCTTTTGAAGGCTGTAGAGCGATGGCGGTTCGTTTGCTCACTTCAACCGAGACGGTGGTTTGGTGACGGGCTGGTATAGCGGTTGTGGAGCCGGTTCCGATGCACTGGCGCATCTTCTTGACGTAGCTGGTCTCCGACGGCAAGGCCGCCCCCTGTTGAACCGCGGAGTGACTCTCTTCTTGGTAATTAAGGCCTTTGCCCGAGAGCGATGTATTTTTTACGTTTACGGCCAGGAGTCAGAGGAATGTGGGTCCTTTACCATTAGGTGTGGGCGGCTAGAAAGCCTCCTAGGCCCTTGATTCGCCAACCAAAAAGTGTCTTCAACAAACGGACAGAAAAGCTCCTGAATTGTCGTAGCTCGTGGTTGACGCTCCACCTCGAATCTCACTTCACACGAATGTTTAAATAAAACTGGACAATTTTGGTCTACACCAGTGGTGCTCAGGTAGATGCTTGCAGCGGGCCAAAATGAAATTTTGCGCCAATGCCACGGGCCGCAATGAGTTATTTTAATGGCTTAAAATAATTAATAGAAAACAGCTTATTTTGAGGACACGTTACTAGTAGATGTAACTGAAATGTAAAGCAATGCTCTTTCTTCCAAAATAAAAAAAAATTACAAACAACAAAATGTAGATTTATATCACATTCAATTTATTTGAAAATCAATAAAAAAAACTTTTCGCATTTTAATACATAATTCACTTACACTTTTCTTGAGCAAGCTTATCGAGATCAGCCTTCATGCTAGAGGTCGAAATACGCAATGAATTGTCCAAATGTTTATCACTTATCTTATTTCTTGCTTTTGACTTTACTTGCTTCATCACGGAAAACAGTTGTTCACAAATGTATGTGGATCCAAACAAAGAAGCTACGAAAAGAGCATGATTTCGCAGCTCTGGGAAGCGCTCTTCCGGAACAAATTTGGCATAGAACTCCAACAAATCATGTCGATCAAATTTTCTCGCAGTTCCGTGTCGCACTGTAACTCAATTAGTTCCATTTGGATATTATCTGGGGCTTGTTCAGCATCAACACTGAATGGAGCAGAAAAAAGTTTTAGAATTTTGTCATGCGCTTTGAAATCTCCAAATCTACGAGAAAAAACATTTTTCATTGTTTGGAGTGCGTCAGTATTTTTTAGTCAACGTCATATTGCATTTTCCGAGAGTAGGGAAATGGGCAAAATTTAGAATTTTCATCTGTTTCTCCCACAACACGAGTTTGTTTTCAAATGTACTGATTTGATTAAACATGCTGTGCACCAATTTGCCTTTACCCTGGAGACTTAAATTCATATCGTTCAGGTGCGTTGTAATGTCAGTCAGGAAAGCCAGATCTGTCACCCACTCCGCATTATCGAAAAACTTCACTGATTTACCTTTGCTCTCCATGAATTCGACGATTTCTTTCCGAAGATCAAATACGCGTCGCAGCACCTTTCCCCTGCTCAGCCAACGTACCTCAGTATAATATGGTACGTCACCATATTCTGCATCCGTGTCTACTAGAAGAGCCTGAAATTCTCGATGGTACAATGCGTGCGATCGGATGAAATTAACTATTTTGATGACATCTTTCATGACATCTTTGAATCCCACGCTTTTGACGCAGAGGTTCTCCTGGTGCACGATGCAATGGTACTGGGAGAATTGCTCTGACACTTCTGGTAATTTTCGAAGATGGGCAGTTGCACCTTCATGTTTTCCTATGAATAAACATTTTTTTTCAGTAATAAAATGATTAAGCACAGAGAACAGACCAATAAGCTCAAACATAATTCATAAATAAATAAATAAATTTAAACATACATAAATGTATGAAGAAAAATACCTAAAATTTAACACCATTCTTGGTACTAAATTTTCCAAGGCCGTAAATCTGATAAAGCTGAATATTTTGCATCATTTGTATGCAACCCTTCAAGTAAGAAGTAAATAAACTTACGGCCTGATGCCATCGCCAAATACATCAAATGTCCATAATAAATGTGACAATGCCAGAACTGTCAAAAGGCGACGTTCAAAATAGCACAATATTTAGGCATGAATTTTAAGGAGCTTGCACGTCTTTACACTGCGGTATAAGCTTGAATAATTTAAATAAGATGGAAAACAAAATACATACCACACATAGCGGGAGCTCCATCGGTAACAACTCCGGAAATTTTCTTCAGCGGTAGATCAAACTTTTCTAGAACAGCGCACAGAGCATTAAAGATATCAATGCCCTTCGTCGTGCCCTTCATGGGGAAAAGGCTTGCCAATTCCTCAGTCACCTCAAATTTCTTAGATATGCCGCGGATAGAAACTGCCAATTGAGCTGTGTCAGATATATCCGTGTTCTCATCCAGCGCCACTGAATAAAATTCAAAGCTGGCAACTTTTTCCTTCAAACTCAACACAAGATTTTCAGCAATGTCTTCAACCCGCCTGGTGATGGTCGCCCGCGACAAACTCACTTGCGCAAAGATGCGACTTTTTTCGGGACAAATCATTTGAACCACAGCTTCCATACATTCCTTAACAAACTCGCCATCAGAAAATGGCTTCGAATGGGAAGCGAGTTTTTCTGCGATAATGAAACTTGCCTTTGTGAACAACTCGTTTTCTTGCTTTCTTCTCACAAAAAAGTTTTGCTGGCTACTCAAATTTCCCCTGAACTCAGCACATTTTTCAGCCCGCGCCACACTGACATATTTATCCATTTTTGACGCATGTTTCGACTCGTAGTGACGCTTCACATTAAATTCCTTCATAACTGCAACAACTTCGTTGCAAATCATTCACACCGGTTTTTGATTAATGCACGTAAAGAGCGAAAATATGACTGCATTCTCTCTTTCTTTCTATCCCGCCTTTTTGGTCATTCATCATCTGTGTAACAAGCACGGTAAAAATTATTGCACAATTATTGCACAGTAAGAAATGCAACTTAAATCGAACAGCAAATAGCTACACATTCAATAAAGTTCTCATATTTCTCAAATACTATCGCGGGCCGCAATTGCCGCCTCGGCGGGCCGCATGCGGCCCGCGAGCCGCAGGATGAGCACCACTGGTCTACACGCTCGCCTTTATCTATGAGGACGATCCTTATTCACCGAGCATTGAAGAACCCTTCAGTTCATCACCCGTGACTTCGTGTCACCATCTCTATGGCTAATACTATGACGCGCCTTTCCTAGCCATCGATAGTTATGCGCCATGCATAACAGCCATTGTGATGTCTGCCCAGTGATTCATTTTGTGAGTCATTTTATTAACGTCTCTTTCAGGTAGCTGGCACCCCTATCTTACTGCCTTTGTTCTGAAAAGAGCTAACATCGCGGCGGGCCCAGAATAATGGGCCCCACTGACAGCTGATGAATTCAGCTAAAATATGTAAACAAACCTTCCAGCTCTATCCAGATTGGGGAAACTTCCAAAAATTAAAGGTGTTGCAATCTTATTCAGCACTCTTTTTCCATTTTTAAAGTGGAAATCTGTGCTGAGGAAGTGTCTTGAACATACCCGGACGGAGTTAAAATTAATCGCATGAAGGTCATAAACATTATTATCAGCTGAGATGTTGGCTTCGAAAACATGGCGGCACGTCAGCTACCTGGTCTCTTTAAACTGTACGTCTGCTGTAGACGTTTTAGTTCATTCGAGACGGTCTGCCCAGTGAGTTTCAGCGCAACTGTTTGATAAATTGACCTGAATGCTCGATCCCATGGTGCTCATTTAAAAAACATCGCATTTCACTTTGTGTAGCAAAACGGTTACAGATGATTTCCATTATGCCTGCAGACCATTGTTACCTTTTCTCGGACAGCCTTTTGTTCGATTGAGGCTCTTCGATCGATGAAGCCTGGTAGACACTTACATACCTTTCAAAACTAAGGGAACAGACAAGTGTGCTGGTCGAAAGATCATATTTGATCACCTTTGTACGGGTCCCTTCACATTCCTCAATTCCAGGCCTTATGTTCCTAGAAGAGATGTGTCAGGGTCTCGTTACATTTGAGAAAAAAAGTAGCATGACAACCGTTTTTTTTTTTCAACAGCATTATGAAGTCTTTAGGCATTTTGGAGTTCTTTACATTATTTAGGCACTTCTTCAAAAAATGAAAATAAATAACGGCTTCAAAGGTTGAATAAGCATCTAACCGAACTCCAGTGTGGTTGCAACCTACCTCTAGTCAGATTGCGTTCGACAGACATCTATCTCCATAGACTATCTCCATAACAGATTAGCATACGCTTATAAGCAGTATAAGATTATATTTAAATATTTTTTGGCTGCGGTATTTAAAATCAAATGTAAGTAAAATATGTCTTTTGAAAAAATTTGCTTTTTTTAACAGAGTGTTCAATAAGTTCGAATACACTTTAGCAATAAACCTTAACGACGAATTAACTGAGAGACTACCCCCACTGTGTGCTGTATGATGAGCTTGAAACGTTTCTCAAAAGAAATGTGCGCAGCACGCACCTGGTCCATCGGAATCTCATCCCAGATCTTAGAAATGACCTTCTTAAATTGGTCCATGGTGCTCACTTGATGTTCACTCTGCTTGGCCAGCATATACGAACATACATAAAAGTCTAGGGAGTTAAGGTCCGGGATGCTGGGAGGGCACAAAGTCTTATCGAAAATTAGTCAAATTCACCGTGTGGGCCCGTGCGCCTTCCTGTTGAAAGGCGTAAGGATCCTTCCCAAAAAGATTCTCCAGAATCTCGGTCTTACAGTACGCGTTGATTTTCACGTTTTTCTCGATAAACACCAATGAGACCTTTCCACGCCTGGATACGGCCCCCAAACCATCATCAACGCGACGCTCTGGGGTGGTGTATGCTGGCCAAGGTATGTGCCCACAGATGATTTTGAACATTTTGCGGCGGCTGCTACAAGAGTTTCTCATCAGAAAACACGAACCCCTGACCTGCGTGCCGTGAAAGTATCAGTAAGGCTCTGTCCAGCCTTTTCTTCGGTGTAGTCTCCGTTACCCCGTAAACCTTACGTTTCTTGTACGACTTGTATCCCAGGTTCTTCGTCATGATGGTGTGGGCAGTCCCGATCGACACATCCAGGTCAGCAGCGGTCTTCCGGATCGAGCAGTTCATTTTTCGACGAACACGCTCTCTCACCACTTTCATGGCTCCTGGCGTCCTCGCAGAACGCGGCCGCCCGATTCTCCTTGGCCGAGCCCATCTCCTGGTACCCATGAATAGATGAAATACCGCTTCATCCCGTGGGATTTCAACTACCGGAATATGCCGCTGGGTCGGTCACCTCTCGCAAACAACTTTACTATGACGTCGCAGTACTCCTTCATCGTGCGCTGAAACAAACAACAAATGACAGCAAGTCGACACCGTGCGCTTCGGTTAGCCTATATATGAGGCTAAATCTGACACCAATACAATACACAGAATGCACATTTTGTGCACCTACACAAAGACGAAAAGTTGTATTCGTCATTATTGAACACCCTGTATATAATGTATTAAGGTTATATTGAGGTTGTGTATCAAGGATCGTAAACTCAGTAAAGATTGTATTCGATGAAATTTGGACACACGCAATTGTTCGTAACTTTTTAGCGTGTGGGTAAAAATTATTGAGATTTTAACTGAATGTATTTCATTGTGTTGTGTCAATTGTGTAATGAGTTTCGTGAAAATCGGTCGAGTGATTTCAGTGATGGCTCCGAATGAAGAAATAGTGCGCCAACAAATTTTGGGCACTCACTTCGAAAACCCAAACGCTTCTCATCGATGGATCGGAAAACAGCTCGGAATCGTACATTCAACCATATCTCATGTGATCAAAACGTTCAAGGACCATAAGACAACCAAGCGGAAAAATGGTAGTGGCAAAAAACGTGACACATCAAATCCGGAGAAGGCCAGGATGGTATTGAACTAATTTAGGCGATATCCCAACATTTCGATCAGGGATGTTAGGAAAAAGGCGAAAGTTTCAGTTTGTTTTATGCAAAAAACAATGAAACGTTCTGGATTACATGTGTACAAGGTCCAGAAGGCACCGGACTGGAGCGATAGACAGAACTCGGTGGCCAAAACTCGTGCAAGAAAACTGTACAGGGAGTGGCTCACAAAACCGTTCTGTATTGTGATGGACGATGAGACCTACATTAAAGCCGACACCAAACAAATGCCAGGACAGGAACACTACGTCGCCACCTCTAAGTTGGCCGTTCCGGAGAGTGTACGGAAGAAGAAACTGTCGAAATTCGCCAAAAAATTCCTTGTCTGGCAAGTGATCTGCGGATGTGGCAAAATGAGTCAGCCCTTCATCACCTCTGAGACCGTCAACGGACAAATCTACAAGGACGAATGCCTCCAATAACGACTTCTGCCCTTCTTGAGATCTCACGATGGCCCGACACTGTTTTGGCCGGATTTGGCATCTTGCTGCTATGCCCGGCCCGTCTTAGACTGGTACAAAGATAATAATGTAGTTTTTCTACCAAAAGACGTCAACCCTCCAAACACTCCGGAACTTCGCCCAATTGAAAAATTTTGGGCAATCATGAAGTCAAACTCCAAAACTGATGGAAAACGAACTTGAACTAAAGAAAGTGTGGTTAAAAGTAAGTAAGCAAGTCGGTCCTATCATTGAAAGGAGTAGGCTGCGCTGTTGATCCAAGTGGTTGCAAACCAGTTCGCGCGTGTGGTATTTGCAAATTTTTTATTAGTTTTCACCCGTAATACCCTTCAATTTTGTCGTAAAGTGTTCCTCGGAGTGTGGTGCCGGTGTTGAGTATCGAACATCTCATTCAAATGTGGGCCCAGATAGTGAAAATGAAAAAAAGTGTCCTCCATCGAATAAAATTTTCTTCATCCGTTCCCGTCGTCATGGTTGTCATGACAGCAGAATCAACAACGCAAGAAGAGCTAGTGTCGTTGTAGTGGTAGTGTATTGAACGTTAATAGTGCTGCTAGCTTGCGGTTGTTTGGAGCCAATTTGGATGGAATGTATTCGTTAGCTTTGAACTTGATGGTTTTAAAACGAAGAGTCTCTATGAAAAAAAATACGACACACAAAGAGATATATTGTTCTGATCGCAGTGAAAAAGATTTTGTCAGTCATATTTTCCATGTATATGTGCTAGTACTTAAAAAGAAATAAGGTTCTACCCAAGGTTCTACCTAATGTGAAAAAACCTATGCCTTGTGATTTGCTCACATTTCTGCAATTGGATACGGGATCAAACATTCAGCTAAGTATAGTGTTTTAAATATTATTGCTTCATTCAAACATACATTAGTACAAAGAAATATTGGCAAACATGAACGGTTCATGGGAGCGGAGGCGCTGTTTGCGCGGAGAAATCCAGACGAGCGGCGTATGCGTGTTTTTCTGTCCGCCTTTTTCTCTTCTACTACTCTGGGTTTTTTGCTTTTGTTCGTTTTTGCTGTTCGATCTGTATGTATTCTCGTTGCAGCTCGGAACCGGAAAAGTCACTCACGCAAATCTATCTAACTGATTTTTAATATGGTGGCAGGGTGTTGCATGTGGGGAGCTGTGTAGCACATCAGATGCACTGCATAGCGAGCTTGATGCGCCACTGTGCAAACGTACGAAACAAGAGTGAAATCGACTGGCGCTAGTGGGGTTTTCTAGTTTTCGGCTTCGACGATGATATAATCCTTGTGGTGGGTTGGAGAAGTGACCGTGCAGGGATTTGCGTCGGAAAAGGAGAGAGGCATATGAAACAATTTCTTCCCGAAGAAAGGTTTACCCTTAATTTAACAACTACTCTCAATCATTCCCTATTTAATGCCCTTCTACTGATAATTTGTCATGTTCTCTGTGGAGCATTTTGACGTTTTTCCCACGCAAACCTGTGCACCGTTCACTGTCTGAAACAAATTTCAGTACTTTCATGTTCAGCTAGGCATAATTAATAAATATATTCGTTTACGTTTCCTCTGCTTGGTAATATTTGCATTTTCAGCTGCGCATTTCTGCAATTTTGTGGGTTTTGACTCCCCTAGCCCGCGTTGTGCGGTGTGTGCGTTATTTCTGGTTGTTTGCCGAGTTCACGTTTGCTAATGACTACTGTCATTTATATCATTTACATTGTTTGCCCTTGTAGGTAGTGCATATGTTTGTTGGGGTTTGATTGATTTCTATTTTAAGAATAAGATCTTTTATTATCATATATTTTATATTTTTATATTTTTTATGGTCCAATTGTCATGTCTACTCTAATGCTTTTCTTTTTCAATATGTTCCCTATTATTTCCCCTTTTATTCCAAACATTAAATAGTTTTCTGATCACATAAAGCTTTGTTACTATTAATATTATTTTTCGGGAGATCCCGGATGCTTGTGCACTACGTACCATCTGTGTTCGTTGTTCAACAGGGATAACCCGCTCCCTAATAACATTTCATTACATGTGTCACATATGAGAGGTCGAGGAGTTCTCCTCGTCTCTCCTTCTGAACTTCATCTACTACTCTACTCTGTTACGTAAATTGCATGCATACGTTCAATACCGCAGGGGCATGGGGGTCTGCATTGTGTCAGACAGAGTTAAGGCTGGATGAAAAATCGGTCTTCAAACTCAGAATTTTGACGTATTTCTGTGGTCTATTGAAATAAACCACCCACACTTGTGAGTGGCCCCAACAGCATCCTTACTGTTGGTTTAAATCGGTCCTCAAACTCGATGTTCTAAACGTATTCTTGTATTCTGCTGAAATAAACCACCCACACTGGTGAGTGGCCCCAACAGCATCCCTACTGTTGGTTTAAACCGGTCTTCAAACTCGATGTTCTTAACGTATTCTTGTATTCCATTGAAATAAACCACCCACACTTGTGAGTGGCCCCAACAGCATCCACACTGTTGGTTTAAATCGGTCCTCAAACTCGATGTTCTCAACGTATTCCTGTATTCCATTGAGATAAACCATCCACACTTGTGAGTGGCCCCAACAGCATCCCCACTGTTGGTTTAAATCGGTCTTCAAACTCGGTGTTTTAAAATACTTTTGTATTCTGCTGAAATAAACCACCCACACTTGTGAGTGGCCCCAACAGCATCCATACTGTTGGTTTAAATCGGTCCTCAAACTCGCTGTTCTTAACGTATTCTTGTATTCCATTGAAATAAACTACTCACACTTGTGAGTGGTCCCAACAGCACCCCTACTGTTGGTTTAAATCGGTCTACAAACTCGGTGTTTAAAAATACTTTTGTATTCTGCTGAAATAAACCACCCACACTTGTGAGTGGCCCCAACAGCATCCATACTGTTGGTTTAAATCGGTCCTCAATCTCGATGTTCTTAACGTATTCTTGTATTCCATTGAAATAAACCACCCACACTTGTGAGTGGCCCCAACAGCATCCCTACTGTTGGTTCAAATCGGTCTTCAAGCTCGGTGATTTAAAATACTTTTGTATTCTGCTGAAATAAACCACCCACACTTGTGAGTGGCCCCAACAGCATCCCTACTGTTGGTTTAAATCGGTCTACAAACTCGGTGTTTAAAAATACTTTTGTATTCTGCTGAAATAAACCACCCACACTTGTGAGTGGCCCCAACAGCATCCCTACTGTTGGTTTAAATCGGTTCTCAATCTCGATGTTCTTAACGTATATCTTGTATTCTATTGAAATAAACCACCCACACTTGTGAGTGGCCCCAACAGCATCCCTACTGTTGGTTTAAATCGGTCTCTCAAGCTCGGTGATTTTAAAATACTATTTGTATTCTGCTGAAATAAACCACCCACACTTGTGAGTGGCCCCAACAGCATCCCTACTGTTGGTTTAAATCGGTTCTCAAACTCGGTGTTTTAACATATATTTGTATTCTGCTGAAATAAACCACCCACACTTGTGAGTGGCCCCAACAGCATCCCTACTGTTGGTTTAAATCGGTTCTCAAACTCGGTGTTTTAAAATACTTTTGTATTCTGCTGAAATAAACCACCCACACTTGTGAGTGGCCCCAACAGCATCCATACTGTTGGTTTAAATCGGTCCTCAATCTCGATGTTCTTAACGTATTCTTGTATTCCATTGAAATAAACCACCCACACTTGTGAGTGGCCCCAACAGCATCCCTACTGTTGGTTTAAATCGGTCTTCAAGCTCGGTGATTTAAAATACTTTTGTATTCTGCTGAAATAAACCACCCACACTTGTGAGTGGCCCCAACAACATCCCTACTGTTGGTTTAAATCGGTTCTCAAACTCGGTGTTTTAACATATATTTGTATTCTGCTGAAATAAACCACCCACACTTGTGAGTGGCCCCAACAGCATCCCTACTGTTGGTTTAAATCGGTCTACAAACTCGGTGTTTAAAAATACTTTTGTATTCTGCTGAAATAAACCACCCACACTTGTGAGTGGCCCCAACAGCATCCATACTGTTGGTTCAAATCGGTCCTCAATCTCGATGTTCTTAACGTATTCTTGTATTCCATTGAAATAAACCACCCACACTTGTGAGTGGCCCCAACAGCATCCCTACTGTTGGTTTAAATCGGTCTTCAAGCTCGGTGATTTAAAAATACTTTTGTATTCTGCTGAAATAAACCACCCACACTTGTGAGTGGCCTCAACAGCATCCCTACTGTTGGTTTAAATCGGTTCTCAAACTCGGTGTTTTAACATATATTTGTATTCTGCTGAAATAAACCACCCACACTTGTGAGTGGCCCCAACAGCATCCCTACTGTTGGTTTAAATCGGTTCTCAAACTCGGTGTTTTAACATATATTTGTATTCTGCTGAAATAAACCACCTACACTTGTGAGTGGCCCCAACAGCATCCCTACTGTTGGTTTAAATCAGTCTTCAAGCTCGGTGATTTAAAATACTTTTGTATTCTGCTGAAATAAACCACCCACACTTGTGAGTGGCCCCAACAGCATCCATACTGTTGGTTTAAATCGGTTCTCAAACTCGGTGTTTTAAAATACTTTTGTATTCTGCTGAAATAAACCACCCACACTTGTGAGTGGCCCCAACAGCATCCATACTGTTGGTTTAAATCGGTCCTCAATCTCGATGTTCTTAACGTATTCTTGTATTCCATTGAAATAAACCACCCACACTTGTGAGTGGCCCCAACAGCATCCCTACTGTTGGTTTAAATCGGTCTTCAAGCTCGGTGATTTAAAATACTTTTGTATTCTGCTGAAATAAACCACCCACACTTGTGAGTGGCCCCAACAACATCCCTACTGTTGGTTTAAATCGGTTCTCAAACTCGGTGTTTTAACATATATTTGTATTCTGCTGAAATAAACCACCTACACTTGTGAGTGGCCCCAACAGCATCCCTACTGTTGGTTTAAATCGGTCTTCAAGCTCGGTGATTTAAAATACTTTTGTATTCTGCTGAAATAAACCACCCACACTTGTGAGTGGCTCCAACAGCATCCTTACTGTTGGTTTAAATCGGTTCTCAAACTCGGTGTTTTAACATATATTTGTATTCTGCTGAAATAAACCACCCACACTTGTGAGTGGCCCCAACAGCATCCCTACTGTTGGTTTAAATCGGTCTCTCAAGCTCGGTGATTTAAACATACTATTTGTATTCTGCTGAAATAAACCACCCACACTTGTGAGTGGCCCCAACAGCATCCCTACTGTTGGTTTAAATCGGTTCTCAAACTCGGTGTTTTAAACATATTTTTGTATTCTGCTGAAATAAACCACCCACACTTGTGAGTGGCCCCAACAGCATCCATACTGTTGGTTTAAATCGGTCCTCAATCTCGATGTTCTTAACGTATTCTTGTATTCCGTTGAAATAAACCACCCACACTTGTGAGTGGCCCCAACAGCATCCCTACTGTTGGTTTAAATCGGTCTTCAAGCTCGGTGATTTAAAATACTTTTGTATTCTGCTGAAATAAACCACCCACACTTGTGAGTGGCCCCAACAGCATCCATACTGTTGGTTTAAATCGGTCTCTCAAACTCGATGTTCTTAACATATTTTTGTATTCTGTTGAAATAAACCACCCACACTTGTGAGTGGCCCCAACAGCATCCCTACTGTTGGTTTAAATCGGTCTTCAAACTCGGTGATTTAAACATACTTTTGTATTCTGCTGAAATAAACCACCCACACTTGTGAGTGGCCCCAACAGCATCCCTACTGTTGGTTTAAATCGGTTCTCAAACTCGGTGTTTTAACATATATTTGTATTCTGCTGAAATAAACCACCCACACTTGTGAGTGGCCCCAACAGCATCCCTACTGTTGGTTTAAATCGGTTCTCAAACTCGGTGTTTTAACATACTATTTGTATTCTGCTGAAATAAACCACCTACACTTGTGAGTGGCCCCAACAGCATCCCTACTGTTGGTTTAAATCGGTCTTCAAGCTCGGTGATTTAAAATACTTTTGTATTCTGCTGAAATAAACCACCCACACTTGTGAGTGGCCCCAACAGCATCCATACTGTTGGTTTAAATCGGTCCTCAAACTCGGTGTTTTAAAATACTTTTGTATTCTGCTGAAATAAACCACCCACACTTGTGAGTGGCCCCAACAGCATCCATACTGTTGGTTTAAATCAGTCCTCAATCTCGATGTTCTTAACGTATTCTTGTATTCCATTGAAATAAACCACCCACACTTGTGAGTGGCCCCAACAACATCCCTACTGTTGGTTTAAATCGGTCTTCAAGCTCGGTGATTTAAAATACTTTTGTATTCTGCTGAAATAAACCACCCACACTTGTGAGTGGCCCCAACAGCATCCCTACTGTTGGTTTAAATCGGTTCTCAAACTCGGTGTTTTAACATATATTTGTATTCTGCTGAAATAAACCACCTACACTTGTAGAGTGGCCTCAACAGCATCCCTACTGTTGGTTTAAATCGGTCTTCAAGCTCGGTGATTTAAAATACTTTTGTATTCTGCTGAAATAAACCACCCACACTTGTGAGTGGCCCCAACAGCATCCCTACTGTTGGTTTAAATCGGTTCTCAAACTCGGTGTTTTAACATATATTTGTATTCTGCTGAAATAAACCACCCACACTTGTGAGTGGCCCCAACAGCATCCCTACTGTTGGTTTAAATCGGTCTTCAAGCTCGGTGATTTAAAATACTTTTGTATTCTGTTGAAATAAACCACCCACACTTGTGAGTGGCCCCAACAGCATCCCTACTGTTGGTTTAAATCAGTTCTCAAACTCGGTGTTTTAAAATACTTTTGTATTCTGCTGAAATAAACCACCCACACTTGTGAGTGGCCCCAACAGCATCCCTACTGTTGGTTTAAATCGGTTCTCAAACTCGGTGTTCTTAACATATTTTTGTATTCTGTTGAAATAAACCACCTACACTTGTGAGTGGCCCCAACAGCATCCCTACTGTTGGTTTAAATCGGTCTTCAAGCTCGGTGATTTAAAATACTTTTGTATTCTGCTGAAATAAACCACCCACACTTGTGAGTGGCCTCAACAACATCCCTACTGTTGGTTTAAATCGGTTCTCAAACTCGGTGTTTTAAAATACTTTTGTATTCTGCTGAAATAAACCACCCACACTTGTGAGTGGCCCCAACAGCATCCATACTGTTGGTTTAAATCGGTCCTCAATCTCGATGTTCTTAACGTATTCTTGTATTCCATTGAAATAAACCACCCACACTTGTGAGTGGCCCCAACAACATCCCTACTGTTGGTTTAAATCGGTCTTCAAGCTCGGTGATTTAAAATACTTTTGTATTCTGCTGAAATAAACCACCCACACTTGTGAGTGGCCCCAACAGCATCCCTACTGTTGGTTTAAATCGGTTCTCAAACTCGGTGTTTTAACATATATTTGTATTCTGCTGAAATAAACCACCTACACTTGTGAGTGGCCCCAACAGCATCCCTACTGTTGGTTTAAATCGGTCTTCAAGCTCGGTGATTTTAAAAATACTTTTGTATTCTGCTGAAATAAACCACCCACACTTGTGAGTGGCCCCAACAGCATCCCTACTGTTGGTTTAAATCGGTCCTCAAACTCGGTGTTTTAAAATACTTTTGTATTCTGCTGAAATAAACCACCCACACTTGTGAGTGGCCCCAACAGCATCCATACTGTTGGTTTAAATCGGTCCTCAATCTCGATGTTCTTAACGTATTCTTGTATTCCATTGAAATAAACCACCCACACTTGTGAGTGGCCCCAACAGCATCCCTACTGTTGGTTTAAATCGGTCTTCAAGCTCGGTGATTTAAAATACTTTTGTATTCTGCTGAAATAAACCACCCACACTTGTGAGTGGCCCCAACAGCATCCCTACTGTTGGTTTAAATCGGTTCTCAAACTCGGTGTTTTAACATATATTTGTATTCTGCTGAAATAAACCACCTACACTTGTGAGTGGCCCCAACAGCATCCCTACTGTTGGTTTAAATCGGTCTTCAAGCTCGGTGATTTAAAATACTTTTGTATTCTGTTGAAATAAACCACCCACACTTGTGAGTGGCCCCAACAGCATCCCTACTGTTGGTTTAAATCGGTCTTCAAACTCGGTGTTTTAAAATACTTTTGTATTCTGCTGAAATAAACCACCCACACTTGTGAGTGGCCCCAACAGCATCCATACTGTTGGTTTAAATCGGTCCTCAATCTCGATGTTCTTAACGTATTCTTGTATTCCATTGAAATAAACCACCCACACTTGTGAGTGGCCCCAACAGCATCCCTACTGTTGGTTTAAATCGGTCTTCAAGCTCGGTGATTTAAAATACTTTTGTATTCTGCTGAAATAAACCACCCACACTTGTGAGTGGCCCCAACAGCATCCCTACTGTTGGTTTAAATCGGTTCTCAAACTCGGTGTTTTAACATACTATTTGTATTCTGCTGAAATAAACCACCCACACTTGTGAGTGGCCCCAACAGCATCCCTACTGTTGGTTTAAATCGGTCCTCAAACTCGATGTTCTTAACGTATTCTTGTATTCCATTGAAATAAACCACCCACACTTGTGAGTGGCCCCAACAGCATCCCTACTGTTGGTTTAAATCGGTCTTCAAACTCGGTGATTTAAAATACTTTTGTATTCTGCTGAAATAAACCACCCACACTTGTGAGTGGCCCCAACAGCATCCCTACTGTTGGTTTAAATCGGTTCTCAAACTCGGTGTTTTAACATATATTTGTATTCTGCTGAAATAAACCACCTACACTTGTGAGTGGCCCCAACAGCATCCCTACTGTTGGTTTAAATCGGTCTTCAAGCTCGGTGATTTAAA